>CM030832.1:2730100-2837600 GCA_018105865.1 Metaphire vulgaris
CCGAAGAAATTACTGCATAATAATCATTACATATGCAAAAGGCCCACTAATTGCAAATTGACTTATAAAATTAACTTAGAAGTAAAACTATGGCGCGTGAAGATTAACGAAATATCTTACAAAATAGGCATTTTATTCAAAATTTGTCGACAAAAATAAAGCAGTAATCTATAGCAAATGATATATAATATATTAATTTTATATAAATTTATATTCAATTGTATAGCATTAGAACAGCAAAGTGCCATTCAAGAAGGATAATCACCACCAGGAGAAATAAACAGACTAGCAGCTATTAGCATCAAATTAGTGATGAAAAGGGCAAAATAATTTGGCCAGTACTTAATAACTAACTTTTTTAATAATAAACTTTTTATAATAACTAATAACTTTTCACTGTAGTAGTTTAACTTTAAATAATAATAATAATAATAATAATAGTAGTAGTAGTAGTAGTAGTAGTAGTAGTAGTAGTAGTAGTAGTAGTAGTAGTAGTAGTAGTAGTAGTAGTAGTAATAATAAGGTTTGAAGTGGTTCAGGAGGGTTTGCCCTGTGTGAGAACCACTGTTGTACCCTTCCTGTCTTCCAATCTAGTATCCTATAGTATTGAGGTTTATTTTGAAAGCATTTACGCTCATATATGAGCACGTTCAGATTTTAGACAAATAGGTACATTTCCGTTTTTACAGCACAGTGTTGACCCACGTTGAAATGGTCACAGTAAGAATCCTCCCAATAGCATCAGAATGGCATATGCATACATATATGGCTCATATAGGAATGACTTGATCTAGGAATTCTCAGTTCGTTACGGAAGTATCGTAGAATAATAGTAAAAAGAATTGAAGCAGTCGATGAGACTGCATGGGGTCTTGGACGAACAGGCTTTGAAAAACCTGGCTGTGTTATGTCGTTTTATATGTTCGTATTATATCCTGTTCGTGATAAAGCGAGAATCTCGGTATACGCTGTATCAATCAATATGCGTGGAGAGTGGAGAGAAAGAGAGAAAGAAAGAAAGAAAGAGAGAGAGACAGAGAGAGACAGAGAGAGAGAGAGACAGAGAGAGACAGAGAGAGAGAGAGAGAAGGAATAAAGACCACTATATATAGGTACGAAATCTTCAATACGCGTAATTTTTGTGCGATGTGCACTTTAGAAATCAGTGTTTTCGCTCGTCGCTTTAGAGACAGAAAGAGAGAGAGAGAGAGAGAAAAGAGAGACAGCTAGACATACACACACACACACAGACAGACAGAAAGACAGACAGACAAACAGGCAGAGAGTTGATGCTTGTTTGCGATTCTCGTAGATCATCAAAAGACACGAGGTTCCTGTTTCTCTCTCTCTCTCTCTCTCTCTCTCTCTCTCTCTCGTTCAATCGCCGTATATACAGTATACGCATCGCTATGTGTGCGTGCTGTAAAAAAGGTAAAGGTTTATATAATCCATAGACCAGCGCGGGCGCGTAGGAGATCCGACGGTTTAGCGTCTTCAGTTATACACGGCAACGGCCGAATGAGGAGGGCGGATTGCCAGCCTTTCCCCCTCGCCGCCTTTCCCCCTCCGCAGAGTTAATTCCCGACGGAGGCCTATTCATTCTCAGCTTAGTCATATATATATATATATATATATATATATATATATATATATAATATGTATCACATTTTTATCATATATATATAGGCCCTATATATAGCTGTGATAAAATGTCTATTGATCCAAGAGAGAGAGAGGGAGAGAGAGAGAGAGAGAGAGGAGAGAGAGACAAAGAGAGAGAGAGAGAGAGAGAGAGAGAGAGAGAGCCTCCTGCGTAGGACCAGGACAACGTCTTTACGGCTGTGGACGGAATCTTTCAGGACGACGACGACCCTTGCTTCAACGATCGACCGATCAATGCACGTGACGTCTCTCGCTGCATCGGCGAAGCAGTGGCGTAGCCAGGATTACGGAATATGGGGGGGGGGCGGGGGCTCATCGACATTTTCGAGTAGAAAACGACTGCATGCAAAAATGCGTCGTCATCGAGTAGTTCTTGGTTACATCGATTCTGCTCGAATCATTCTACCTCTCCTCTCCCCCTTCCCCATGAAAACTATTTTCAAAGGTTTTTCGCAGATCCCACAATTGATCCCATCCAGAATCGGGGCCCGACCCCCATGCAATGGCTACGCCAGTATATGTACATCCAAAGACTGGCTACTTCTTCTGCGTCGCCGTTATTTCGACTGGCTATAGAACAGGCGCGGAGAGCAGTTTTCATCGGGGCGCGGTAGACCAAAAACAGTTCATTTATGTGTCTGCAAAGGCGCTATAGCAGTCATTGTATTGATAGTGTGAGAACAATGAACCTTCCAGATTATTATTATTATTATTATTATTATTAAAAGTTAAGATTTATGTGATAACTTATCCGATAGCAGACTGTGTGAATGCATTACATTGTTAGTTATTAACTTGAGACATGTAGCTGGTCTGGAAAAACCATGTCTTCAGGTGCTTCTTGAACGTATCGAGTTGATGACAAATTGACAAGTTTTGTATTGTAGAAGGCAGACTATTCCAGATGCTAAATAAGAGAATGTTCTAGGCTATACTTCTACTGTAGCATCGAAAAATCGCAATTATGATAGTTCAAAGTTCAGTTTGGTTGGCAGGGTTGCTGGCAAGAAATAATATCAAATGGAGGATACTTTGAGGAACCAGATATTCTGATAGAGTAGGTTTAACGGGTAGGAAATGTGAGAGATAGCCTTTTTAACGTAATGCTTGTCCAACTATACAGTAGTTACGTTTCAAGTGGGATTTAGTCTATAACGTAACCAAAAGCAGTAGATATTCAGATAACCACTTATGTAATCTTAATGCAAGAATCTAGAGACTAGTTCTGAAGCAAAAGACGAAATTTAGAGGCACAAATTTCTCCGTTTGAATGCAATGAATGCTCTCTGCTCTTACTATGTCATGCTATGAGCTACATGCTACCTACTTGGCAATTGAATACAATTTTGCGATTAAAATGGCCTAGTATCAGTGTTCTGTTTTAAGTTCCATTTACGCTCTAAGCTATGAAAATGCAGTGGCGGCTCTAGGATTTGGCAAGTGGGGGGCAAGTTGGGGTGGCAACTTCTAATCACGGGGGCCAACCATTTGTTGTTTAATGTATGTAGCATTAAGTATAGGGTCCCAACTGGGGGGGCACTGGGGGGAGGCCAAGCACTCAATAGGAGCACGGGCCCCCCTGCCCCCCGGTGGAGCCGCCACTGTGAAAATGGACTGGATTGTTTCATGCAATCACGAAATTGTCTCTGATAAAAAATCAGTTTCTGTTATGTCGATGCAGTGAAATTGATTGAGAGAGAGAGAGAGAGAGAGAGGGGAGAGAGAGAAATTGGCGCATTCATTTAGGCAAACAGTATTGACAATGTACGAAAATAGGGCGGTCGTTATAGCAGCTCTATTGCATGTCCCCTCTCTTGAATGCATGACCATCCATCCAGCGGTCCCCATCGAAGGTGATATTCTTCCCCCATGTTCTGGTTTATGAAAAATAGTTGGCCGCCATGCTTAGAAGCTGCCACGCCAACGCCCCGCCCCCTCCCACTTGCCAAATCCTGGAGCCGCCACCGATTGCACGCCGCTCTTTTCGTGAAATTTGGAAATTTGCCACACGACTGTCTGCCTCGGCCCTCTGGGAATCGCCGGTCTGCCAATGCCAAACGTTGATTCAATATTGTTTTAGAGACAGAATTCGAGAACGTTTTCCACGCTGCTTGATTCCGTGCAAATTTCATTTGAATAAGTTATGTTATAAGTTGTCTCGTCACCCTACAGCATCCAGATATAATACCCGGCGAGATTCAAGGGAGGGGGTTGGTTGGTTGGAGGGGCAGGTGCAGATGCTGGCTGCAGCCGGCGGGGAGTAGGGCACGTACCCCATGACCGACTGGGACACCGGTGCGCATGCAATGCGTTGGTATATGATATCATCATCATCATTGCTTTCTGCCAACCCATTGGTGGCAATAGCTGGGCACAAGACATTTCCAAGAGGCATCGTCACCATCCTGCCCTCTGCCAGCTCTTCAGCGGCAATAGCGAGACACAGAATGTTGATCCGCCTCCTGTTCCCGTCTTGTGTCCTTCCATGACCCTGTTTTCGCCGAGCACTGGTCATGACTTCTCGGTATATCGAGCTGGCCGCAATGTCCCATATAGTTGGACACGCGCCCTCTGCTGGCACGACAGCGTACGAAGATCTTCCGCCAGTGATGCTGTTCTTTCATGCTCTTCAGTTGAATACATCCACCATCCTTGCCGTTGTCTTCTGGTACAGTTGGTCCACGGCACCTTATTCCGTATTATTCGGTGCAATCCCAGGAGGTTTCCCAGCCCAGGACTTCCCCCCATCCGCCACCCGGGGGACGCGCCTCTACGCCGTTGTACCCCAGCGCGAGGTGGTATATGATATAGCGTACCATAATACCATCGCGTCTGGCACGAGTTGGAAAAATAGTGCATGCCATCGAAGTCCTGGGAATAAAACACGTAAAAATTCAAACAGACTCAGCCGACCGGCGCATGGTGGAATTCTCTAGAAGTTGGGGGGTGACTGCGTACAACAGCGTAGGTGAGACGATTACTGAAACATATACCAGATGCTTTCCGCTATGAATCAAAACGCGTTTGGCAAATCTGTTAATCTTAAAGTCATACACAAAACCAGTGGCGGTTCCAAGAACTCTTGGTGAGGGTGGGGGCGGGGGAGGGCGTGCACTGAATTTCTAGGAAGATCCCGCCAATTGTCAAAGGAATTATATGTAAACGGTTTAGAAGAAATCTGTAGATTTGATTTATAAAATATAATGTTCAGAATTGACAATGTATATAAGCCATTTTAGTTTCTGGTTGAACAAAGTCATAGTGCAGAATCGAGTTTTCTATTGCTGGAAGCGAATTTGTCGATGACATTGTTTTAGCAAGGTTTTCCAATTTCACTGGTAATATTCTTATTTGCATTTTCCAGGGGGTGCAAGTGCCCCCTCTTGCCCTAATTTTCGGGCGACCGTGATGATTTCAGCTACTGAAATCTACCTGAAACGTGAGAGCTCTTTTGTGAGCTTAAACTACCTGAATTGTACGCAATTCCCATTAGGCTACAGACTCTCACAGCAGCGTTTTATTGAATGCATGCAGTAGGCCCATGCCTGCCTATTTAATTAAGTCTAGGCCTTCGCTGAATTGTATTCTATTCTTAGTGTATTATTGCGACATATTTTCTGCAGACATATTTGTCATGAGAGCAAAACTGACAGATGAAGGTATAACGTAATTGGTTCCAGCGATCTTATGCCCCTTGGGAGGCATGAAACCGATGCGTGCATTTCGCAAGCAGTAATCGTTACACATGTCAAATAAATCGAAGTTATTGGCTATTTGGTAGTTACTGTTACTTGCCACTTGCCGCTTCAAACAACGAAATGTTCCACACTATATAGTGATCTCAAGTGGCTCAAGAGGTTAAGTTGGCCCGCGTGTAGTCCGGTATAATTAATTATTAGACCTGCTCCCAATATCTAATAACCGAGTCCTCCTATAGATAACTTTTGAATAATTAATTCGTTTACCGTTTCCACTGTTACTATACGTTTATATTGTTACAGTGTAGGCTAGCCATACGCTAAAACTGTACGTACAATAGAACATAAGGGAGCGGGATAATGCGTGCCCTCCAATGACAAGTCCGGGGTTTTTTTGGACCACCCGAAACTCAGAAGACTTCTTTCTTTCCTGCCACCCCCCTGCATCCGAGAAGCCTGCGTTTACGTGGTTTTACTGTAAAACTCTCGACGCCATATCAGTCAGTTTTCTTCCGAGGGTTTGCAGAGAGACTGCGAAATTAAAGATTTGCGATAAATCTTGCGTGAATCGAGAGAAAACTGCACCAGGATCTCACGTCAGCCACGCAGGCGAAAAGCGCGTTGGAGTTAGGGTTCCGTCCATTTCCATCCGTGCGGAGGACGGAATCGGTCGCGTGGACCGTCATTTTGGACGGCTGCATGACGGGCCGGCCATTTGCGTGTCGGGTGTCGGACCCTTCTCTTCCCTCCTTCCCTTCTTCATCGCTGCGCGTCTCTGTATCTGATATTCAGAAACGGGGCTTTCTTAATTCGACGGTTTTGCAATGTGCCTTGAAAAGACACAATTCGATTTGACGCAACGTCAAATCCTGTCCAATTTCTACGGGACGGTGACATTTGCGGAATGACAGCTTTTCGACTTATTTTAGACAATATCCTCCCGACAAACGTAAGCCTATACATACAGCCCTGAGAAAACCACATCTGCTACCGTCAGACCGTCACATACGGCGACTTTTTGAATACAGAAGACACGCAGAAGTAGATAGTAACGAACACTGTTGGCTGGCATCTTATCTCAAGCGTTTTAAAAAGCAATAAAAATGGTAATTTTTTAAGAAAAATGACAATTCCATGCTGTCATTTAGATACCAGTGTCTTTTGTGCCTAGATTTTCGAGCACTGACATAGTTAGATATTGAATATTAATTCTCGATGGCATGTTGCTTTCAACTGATTTTCAGACGACGATAACTAATTAAACAATTAAACGCATACGAGCATGTTAATGATATATATATATATATATATATATATATATGTGTGTGTGTGTGTGTGTGTGTGTGTGTGTGTGTGGTGTGCCACAATTTTTCAATTTATTAGACAAGCAAATTGTCTTGTAGAAGACGTTTAGCCTACATAATGTTTAGGAATCGACCAATTTATCTACATTGTATTGTATTGACCGTTATTGACCGAAGACGAAGAAGAAGAAGAAGATTCCGACTGTCTGTAGCGGCAACATCAGGTTGACTCTCCAGTACTGTATCTCTCTTCTCTTATTTTCTTTCTTTCCTTCCTTCCGTCATTCCTTATGCAGCATTGTGATATTTGTGAGTACGCCACCCCAAATTGCAAAGTAAAATATTTCCGATTTTCAACAAAATTAGCTCTCTCTCTCTCTCTCTCTCTCTCTCTCTCTCTGATGTATGGGCAGGGATGTGAAAGGTTGTTAGAAAAGTTTGCAGATAGCGAACCATTCATTTTTGCAGCGTTTCAATGCGTTGATTTATAAATATAGCGCAATCAACCTGACTAATGTTTTGACTCAACCGTCAAACGGTCAAGTTACTCTCATTTGAGAAACTATAGGATTAGCAGCAGATAGTGGCTTGCCAGCACTGAGACTATTGCGCAAGACAAGCCGTACAAAGGATGTATCAACTTAGATGATGGATGTATTAATCCAGAAGATTTATTAATTCGGATTATGTATTAATTATTTTCGTGTATTTTTTCATTTAGATATTGCTCCTCGAGCAGTTGACTACCAAATGGTGAGGAGATCGTTTGTAATCTGACAGTCTTGAAGTGTGCAGACCTTCTTAAAAACCCAAATGACGAACCCTCAGGTTGGTTACGTTATACCGGTATCGTTCAGTGATAACGCAATCTTCAATGTTTCTCGCTAATTACAGTGTTTATTCTAGGCCTGTTTTGGGGGGATTCCCCCAAGTTTGAAAATCCCCAAATTTCTATATGTTGCATTGGGAGGCGGACATCCCCCCCAAAGTGTGACGAAAAGGGTTTTTTATATTTGGAAGAAGGATAAAAGGAAAGATAAAGGAAGGATATGATGGCCTTTTTTGCTCGTCAAGGTTTTTGGGGCAGAAAAACATCTCTCCCCATCTCCCCAAACATGTAAAACTTCCCCCCCCCCAATGTCAAGGTGGCTAGAATAAACACTGCGCTAATTAGTCGATAAACACGAAACAACTATTTTAGCGACTTTAAGATTACGATGACTCTTCACAATTATTGTTTAACCCTCAACCGGACATACAAAATTTTCGACGTTTTTGGGTTTATGAACTTTATGAATGCTCACCAATGTGTTTGTCGAGATCAATGAACGATCGTTAATCACAAATCTAATCATTGATTTTCTGGAACTTAACTTGTCGTGCCCTGGGAGTTTTTTTTAACCACAGAATGTTCTGATACAGTATGAACATTAATATGTGCCAATAATGATTAATAATAATTATTATTATTCGAGAAACTGAGGCAATAGACCGGTAATAAGAACTAAATGTAAACTGAACACAAAAGTACAAATGTACTCTCAATATAATATGTGTGAACTGTCATAAACAGAACAGATTTAGAATAGTTCTAACAAGTTGGACGTGTGAGTATTTTACTGGCAGGCAGTGCATGTTGTTCACATAGTGCAGAAACAGATGAATACTCTTAATGAACAACGCTCAAAAAATAAGTCATAAACTGGTTTCCGTCAATTGTCATGAAAATCAGCCTGAAAAATGAAGATATCAGCTTTCGTGACGCTTAGGCCCAGGGCGCGATTTGTAGGGGGAAAAGGGGATTCCCCCCACTGCCCAACTATAACCCCCCTACTGCTACACTTCCCCAACAACTACATCCCCGTCAAGCTCGACATATCTCCCCCCCACTGCTCCAGGTCACAAATCGCACCCTGCTTAGGTCTATATCCGGTCTTTGGTTGCTAAAAAAATAAACCCGAATTGAAAACAGATCTTTTAAAACTCTAATATCTAAAAGGGAATCGGGCACAACTGTCATTTACTAATTATTTTATATATATATATAACCAAATATAGCCCCATTTCATAGTATGATCTAATGTAGAGATGTTGTTGAAAATCTTCGTTCCTGACGCGTTATTTTTCTGCTGTTGTTGTTGTCGTTGTCGTTGACGACAGGAAAAGCGGAGAATGACGTTGCCAGAGGTGGACGGTTGGCAACCGGTGCAGTTTGCCTGTACGCTAAAAGAGTTGCGGGAGCTGATGGAACTGCGAGGCCAGGAAGCTTACCAGAAGATCCAGACGCAGTACGGCGGAACTCTGGACCTATGCAAGCGCCTCTATACGTCACCCACCGAAGGTACACACGAAGGACGACTGACTAACTGCTCTGCATAGTCTGTAGCCTACATGGCAGTGGCGTAGCGTGACTTTTGGGCGCCCGGGGGGCATCTTTGACATGGGGCCCCAGAGTTTCGAGCTGACGAGCAAAAAAAAGGTCCTCTCCACATCATTTCTAGGGTTAGGGTTAAGTTTAAGTTAGGGTTAACCCTAACCTAACCCTAGCTTAGACCCCTCTTCGGGGCCCCCCGCCCGGGGGGGCTGTCAACAAAGTGCCCCCGCCGCCCCCTTAGTTACGCCACTGGTACATGGATTTGAGGCACGGCACGGCGTCTCACCTCCAGACCTGTCTGTCTTGCTCTTTCCGCTCACTGTGACTGGTCTTTGCAATTATTATTGACTACACTTCGGCTATTTAGCTATTTCAACGGTAGATTAATTAAGCGCATTTTAATAACTTCATAAGCAGCAGCACGCTCCCGAAAGCGCTATAAAAATTGATGAGGTCTAGGACAGGTTTGATGCGCCATCTATACTGATGCCCTACAACTGTAGGTATTATGATAAAGGCGCCATAGAAGTTAATTGATTGATTGGTTGGTTGCAAAGCTCTGTGTTTCATTTCTGTATGCCCATCTGTCTCTCTTCTGTCTCTGTCTGTGTATCTCTGTCTGTCTGTCTCTGTTTCTCTCTCTGAGCAGGTACCTGTAATGTGTGACAGCTTATTGCAAATGCAAGCGACGAAAACGCTCAAACACGAGTGAATGGATCCTAATGCAATAATTGCGCAATCAACGAATGGGGAAAGAATTGAACAAGACAAATTATATGGACTCACCCACATGTCTATACAGTGAACCCCGTTGCTAGTTTCTTCAAGATTATGGTTATGGTTAGGGATAGGGTTTGAGATTAGGATTAAGTTCGTCGCTTTATTGAGTGTCTTAGTTACTGAGACGCCCTGAAATTCCATCCTCAGTCCAGCAGACAATCTATCTATCCACCCACCCACCCATCCATCTATCCATCCATCCATCCATCTATCCCAAAGCCATTTCTAGCTTCAGCGAAATCCTATCTTTCCTTTTGCGTCCAATTGGACACCGTGTCTGTCTTTGTCTCTGTCTCTGTCTCTGTCTCTGTCTCTGTCTCTGTCTCTGTCTCTCTCTCTCTCTCTCTCTCTCTCTCTCTCTCTCTCTCTCTCTCTCGCCTTCCTCTAATTTCGTATTTTTATTGGCAGAGACTTCTGGGACCGGGTTTCATTTCGCCCTTGATTCGGATTTTCTTCGATCGTGCTTTTGCGCACACGGATCGGATTTTGCATCGTCACACAAAAGCGGATCTTTCAGTTCAGTTGACTTCGATGCAAAAATTGACCCCTCAGTTCCTCGTCTGTTAATAATAGAACTGCAAACGCCATGGCCTACGCTATACATTACGTAATATTATTACATTGAATTGCATGATCTAGTATTATCTGTCTTCAATCTATATAAATCGAGCACACAGACTCATTTGCATACTTCATTTGCACTTTTTAGTCATCTAAAACCTGGGGAATGCAGTTATGCACAAAATGATGGCGACAAACAGAAAATAGAATATATATACAGTGTATATATATATATATATATATATATATATATATAATATAATAATATAACAAGGTTTAAAGTGGTTCAGTATGCCCTGTGTGAGAACCACTGTATATATCAATGTATCAATCAATTTTTATTTTATAGTGGAAACATGAATTTATAAGATATTTACAAGATATTTAAAAATATCGCAGCATTTTAGACTCTTCTCAGGGATATTTTTGCACCCACCTAACACCCCACCCCAACACTTCCCAATTTGAGGTTGACACCCCACCAAATTTGGTTATGTGACAATGGTATGCATACAAAATGCATACTAATTAGCCCTGAACATCCCCCCCAATGGAGAAGTACACCCCCCAACTTTGATTGTCAGATGACCTTTTTATTTTTTTTGCTTGTCAGCCTTTTTCGGTAGAGACTTCCAAATTCCGACACCCCAGTTTTCCCCGACATCCCCCAGATTCACAATCCTACAAACCTAGAAATAACCACACCCCAGGATTTTCCCGACATCCCCACCCCCAAATTCACAATCCTAGAAATAACCCTGACTTTTGTATATCTTGCTGTAGCTATATTATTATTATTATTATTATTATTATTATTATTATTATTATTATTATTATTATTATTATTGTTGTTATTATTATTATTATTATTATTATTATTATTATTATTATTATTATTATTATTATTATTATTATTATTATTATTATTATTATTATTATTAAACATGTCATCTCCTGCCACTGAGGTTTGTTATCACAAATTTAATTTATGTCTGTCACCAAGAACTACGGACTATATTTGCTGGACATATTTCTTATCTCTGTGTAAAGGTTTGTTATCACAAAGTCAAATTAATTTGTCTCTAAGTAAATATTTCTTTGTAATCTGGACTTTTTTACTTTCTGTACTGCACATGCTGAATATTGTATATATATAATTTGTCGGCTAAATATTTCTTTATAATCTCTTTTACTTGCATATATATATATGAATATTTATATATATATATATATATATATATATATATATATATATATATAATTTAATATTTACTTAACTTGTTCAAAAATTGGGTTTGCACTTTATGTCCTGCGCTCAAGTCATTATTGCATCTTTCTGGAAGCGTTGTTTTTTTCTTTATACAAGTGTTGAATGATCCTCTATACAAGTTTTATACTATCTTCTGCTTATCATGGAACATTTTGACGCAAAACCAGTGGCGTAGCAGCCATATGGAGAACGTGGTCAAATGCCAAGGGCCCCCGACCTGTAAAGGGCCCCCCGACCCGAGCCAAAAAAAGTTCGGTAACAACTTTTTCGCGATGTAGTCGTCAGATGAAAACATCGACAAGCAAAAAAAGGTCGTCAACATTTTTGCAAACTTGTCAGATCGTCTCCTCCGGAAAGGGCCCCTTCCCCCTTTCCGCCACGGGCCCTCGAGCATGTTGCTACGCCACTGCGCAAAATCGCAGGCTTCATTCATTGCACGCAGGCTGCTAGACGTTTTCTTATGCACGGAAAGTTTTGCAAATTGCGTCGAGATTAATTATATATTCAGTCGAGTCTCTTAAAAGCTGGATTCCACTCCAGGCTTCTGATTTATTTAGTCTTTTTTCACGGTGCACTTTGTCACTCCTTCAGCAGACACGGATCCTTTTATATCCTCGAAACTTGTCGACGTTCAAACCTCGCTTCCTGTATTATATGGTTTGGATCATGTGGTTGCTAGCAGGGTCTAATCTAGGCCGTTTCCGGGTGGGGAGGAATTGTCCTTTTTCTCCCCCGAAAATTTCAAATTCCCCGGAAATTTTGGCATATTACATCAACTAACAGCAGCCCCTAGCAGAATTCTCCCCGGCTTTGTCAGTTCCCCCCGGCGTCCAGGAGTCTAGATAAAACACTGGTTGCTATAGTTTGCAGCTTTTGGTTCTTCTGTTGACTGCACATTTTCGAGCGTATTTTGATCCGAAACTATGTAATCTTGATTTTGCAATGTCTGCGCGCTTTCGCAAAATAATTTCGAGTTATATTCGATGGATTATATGAATAAATAAGTACCATGGTAAATTTCATGTATTATATATATATATATATATATATATATATATATATATATATATATATATATATATATATATATATATATAAGTATGCCAATGGTTCACTAAAACACTGCTGTTATGAACATCAGTAGAAATTACTTGTACCTTATCACTGATATTTATTAGTGGTTCTGCGATTCCCTCTATAATATCCCTGCAATCCCTCTGTATATAACATGCAGTTTCTGTGTGCTGGCAATTGGGGACTTTCTGTTAGCCCGGCCTTAGTGAGCGAGTGATGAATGAACCGGTCCATTTCGCCGTCCCGTGTTATCGCGTTTCGAAGGAGGAGGAGGAGGAGGAGGAGGAGGAGGAGGAGGAGGAGGAGGAGGAGGAGGAGGAGGAGGCGGAGTCGCCCCCTCCCCTGTGATGATCAGAGACCTTCGGAGGAGGCAAGGCAGGCGGTAATTTCATCTGCTTTTTTCGCCGTTGGTTCTGCAGCGTTCGTAATGCACTGCCGCCAACGGCGTCATTACATCATGCCTTTGTTGTTGGCCGTTGCTTCGGCATTTAACGCTGTTCGGAAATCTTTGCATTTCGGCTTCGAATAATGCCCGCGTATGCGTCGCGCAGCTAGACGAACGACGGAAGGCGGATGCCGAAGATGAAGAATCGAATCAGTGTCCATTGCAGTCCATTGCCTTCCGTCCACAAGTCACTGTCTTCCAAGTGGACACGGCGTGGAAGAGATATTTCTACACCCCCTCCCCCACTCCCGAACAGCCCCCAACTCCCTTCCAAATCTGAGAGCAACATCCCCTAATTATGATCAGGGGCGTAGCCAGGAATTTGATTTGGGAGGGTATAAATATTTGGGTGGGTATAAATCTTAACTATAAACCACATAAACCATTTAAACCACATATAACCATAGGCGGATTTAGAGTTTAATATTTGGGTAGGCTAGCATGGGGGTCTGGGGTGCCAACTATAAAACTTGTTTTCGATGTCTATAAAACCTGTTGCAGGCCTATAATGAACCAGGTATCTTAATACGCGGCTCTTCCCTCGATCGCCCTACTAGGCATTCCGTTAGATATTCGCCAGGTCTTTCATTTAGTTGATGTCCCTCGTTCTCGTAGTCAATGGCGTTAGTGTGTAGTTATGAAATGGCTGGGTGTGCTCATTTCGAACCCTGTAGATCGAATTTGATAATGATATTATTGATTATTCTTAAAAGCTTAAAGCAATGAAGAAGGAACAAGAGGAAAATGTGGAATTTGTCCGAGAATTTCTTCAAATCGATTAGATTTTTACATATCTAGGGCCTACATACCTTCTATTCAACAGGCCTTCAATAGGCTTCTCTCACAGAGCGAATTAATTATAAAACTTGTTTTTGATGTCTATAAAACCTGTTGCAGGCTTATAATGAACCAGATATCTTAACTAGGAGGCAATATCCTATATCACTATCGACGTAATAGGACCACATTAATGGAACCGAAGTATCCCAGCCTAATTTTAAGGGTTACATTTTTCTCACTAACATTGCAACCCCCACTTTTTAGACCCACCGACCGCCACTGGAGGAGACTGACTTGAGGACGTCTGTCATAACTAGTTAATATACAGAGATGATTTACTGGAAGACGTGTTACTTCTGTGAGAGAAGTGGGTAAGCAGAGGCGTGGATCACGGGAGGGGGGGCACTGTGGGGGACGATCCCACTCAATAATTAGAGAAGGGGCATACTGCATAGTATAATTGATCCCCTCCCCTATTTTTGTGCCTCATTGCTTCCTTAACGTTCTATAGTGTCTGACGAGCAAAGAAAGTCATCGCTAGAGTTTAAACGTAGGCCTTTTTGGGTGGGTCTACTGTAAAAACCCGCCCTATTTGGCGTTGTGCGACCGGTTCTCGCCAGAACACCGAAGTTAAGCAACGTCGAGCACGGTTAGTACTTGGATGGGTGACCATCCCGGGATCGACTGTAGTCGTGGTGCCCGGCGGCCAACCAAGCTGTTCGTCGCTTAGGCGTCAACAAACCGGTAGCAGCGCTAAGCTGCGAAAGTTAAAACGCAGGTCTAGAGAAAGTAATGACAACCTACTCAAGATTAATGGCGTAAGTCACCTGCGTCGCTGCTTGCTAAGTAAGCCTACCGGAGATCAGTGATGGAAACCGTACGCTCGCGTTCGAGTACTGGACTACCTTACACTGTACCTTATACTTTAAAAAATCATTTTATCCCCCAAATGCTGATGGGCAGGAAGAGTTTCCGAGATGTTTTTGGAATGCAAGTCAAGAGAATATAGTCCTGGAAGCATTCTTGGGAGCATATTAGACCTATTTAAAGAGTAAGTGAATGAATAGCAGGTTTCCTTGAGTCTAGACGGAAATTAGCCTTTTCTGGATAGAGGTGTAGGCCTAACAACAGTCTTAATTAGCGGTTTTGTAAAGACTGATCGTTGTGTGTAATTGTATATGTAGGGTAACAGAGAGACATACAGAGCGAGGATCTTAATATTATAGATGTAGCGTGGTCCTTGTAGGCTATGACTTTATTGACCATTCTGAATCAGGAGAATTGTATTGCTGCATTCCGTGCTGTTTTCAATTTATAGCACTTAGGCCTAAGTTTGATTGGTTACCAATTCATATTCTTCCAAAGAGGCCGAGAGAGAGACAGAGACAGAGACAGAGACAGACAGCCATCAGGGGCGTAGCCAGGAATTTGATTCGGACGGGAATAAATATTTTGGGTGGGTATAAATCTTAACTATAAGCCACATAAACCATATAAACCACATATAACCAATGTAAATCACATAAAAACTTTAAGGTATACTGATTGTTTTTTAGTAGGGGTATATAATTATACCGATATACCCGGCCCCTTCGTCGCTACGCCCCTGACAGACATGTGGACAGATAGAGACCGACAGACAGAGACAGAGAATCTTATAAGCAGTTATTCTTCTGGAACCGACCGTGGCCTCTGACAGTGGTCTTCTACTGTGAGTGAGCTAGGTCGTGTGCATGATAAGTTACGTGACTCATGAAGCAAGCAGTTGGGTCAGAGAGGTAAGCGGAGACATATATGCAGTGCTTCCAAACTGGATAGAGCCCATCAATGTTCATTTTGTCAGGGAAGTTGAAGGGCTTAACCCCACCCCCACCCCACCCCTCATTCAAGGTCGATTGGATTGGGTGCTTTTGATCGATAATCTGCCGGGCAACAGGTGGAGTTGATTTCTGCCTTGCCATTTTAGTCTTCGCTCAGAATTTTCTTAAATTTGTAACTTTGTAATTTTAGCAACATTTTGTTTTTGTTATTGTAATCAATAGATTTAGGGTAATTTCACCTATTAATGGCCCTCAACCAATCAGTGGCCATTTTCAGACCAACTGTTCGTTCGTATGTATGATTTATTATCATCACCAAAAACTGACTTTTCTTACTTACTTACTCTGGATAT
The DNA here is from genome assembly GCA_018105865.1 of Metaphire vulgaris. Classification (NCBI taxonomy): domain Eukaryota; kingdom Metazoa; phylum Annelida; class Clitellata; order Crassiclitellata; family Megascolecidae; genus Metaphire; species Metaphire vulgaris. The sequence goes on from CM030832.1 coordinate 2,746,222, forward strand.
CACCAAAAATAGGCGTGGCTGACCTCGGCTTGACCTAAATATGTTTATTTTATATGTTTATTTTTATATTTTATTTTATTTATTTTATTTTGGTATCATTCCTCCAAGATTTTGCATGTCGCAAGTCCGTAATTTTTTGGTAATATTTCACTGATTTTATTGGAAATGGATTTTATTGGAATTTCCATCTCAATTTCGAAATCACCAGCAATTATGAAGTAAAGGTGAGGAACCACATTGAAATATAATATCTTGCAAACAGGTTTTTGGCTGTTATTAAGAATTTTGATGAGCGATTCACGATTTGGACTTATCGTTTTAGCTATGGTATGGTTGCACCATTTAATGGCCACAGTATGATCTATATAGTGACCATGGCCATTAAATGGTTCGCTGGTGGCCAATGGCCATTATGTGGTCAAGTCTTGGAAAACAACTGCTTAGCAAATCCAAAAATGTCGCCCATAGGGCTAGTGTCGCCTGGGGCGGTTCGCCCCTCTGCCCCTTGCTACACCAAGTGGACTTGTGCAGACTGTGCACATATGGGCAGAAGGACTAAAATCTTTATTTATGATAGCTGTAGGCCTACTCTAAACAGACAATATATTTCTAAAATGTGATATGTGATCTGTATACGCACTTTTTCATGACCTTTAAGAAGACTCCAGATTCCACAGTGCATCTTGCTGCAGTTTTCTGAAATCTTGCTTGCAAAAAAGTTGGGGGCCATTAATTGGTGAAATTACCCTATGCTTTCTTTTGTCGAAAATCTGCTAACTATAGGGCCAGTCCGACAATTTTCTTTCCAGTAGACGAGATGTAATGTTGCCGCCATCACACAAACAGTGTTATTTTGTCAATGGCTTTGCACCAGAGCTGACTCAATACCTTTAAAATGTAATTGTATGTGATGTCATTTCTTCAAAATTTTGATAATGTTGACCAGCTTCGTCTAATGGTCGTTGTCCAGTTGCTAAATAGCAGGGGTGACCTTTGCTGTCTATGCCTAATGGTTTTGAATTAAATTAAGGACTTACATTCTTTGCCTTATCCATGTCTAAGAAGACTTATTCAGTACTCAACCTTCTGTTGGACAAACTCAAATTAGATCCCCCCCTATTATCACCACTATCATCTCAAGAAGCTTTAGGCCTATTGGCATTTTCAGTTAGATAATAAGATAGTATTGAAGGGTATCCACTTTGGTTCTTAATGTCTCTATGTTCTTATGTAGGCCTACATCTCTTCCAGTTGACATTTCCTCCATAGTCTGTCTTAACTTAACTTAGCATGATTTAAAGTGGCTTAGGAGGCATTACTGCCTGTGTGAACTTTAGCCACTAGGGGCGCTAACGGGGCTTGAATCCGCTCCGTCAGTCTGACGCTCCAGCACGTAACCCACTCTGCCATCTTCTGCCCCCTTGATGTTTAGCCTATCACTCCAACTGATCTCTGGAATGAACTAGCCTTCTGCAGATGGATTTAAAGTACTGTACTGCTGATTGATACAGTTGGACATTGGGTATTAGAACAGGTAACAGAATTGAACAATATACAGTATAATCAATCTAAATAAATAACAATAAAATAAATAAATGATAATAATGACTATAGTGTTCTTTCCAGCAGGAACGCACAGGAACGGCGTGCCCACACCTTTTTTGCCAGTTTCTGGAAGTTGCTGTAAAGACCAGGGCCTAGGCCTAATGCCAGTATTCTGCATAACATACTCCGGACAGTTTAATGATAGAATAATTCTTTGAGTCATTCAATTTCTTGTAAAATACGTTTATCTCTTTAAATATCCTGTAAATTGTTATGTATTATTATTATTATTATTATTATTATTATTATTATTATTATTAAATGAGTTCCTGAAATGTGACAGAGCTCAGATTTGAGTCAGTCAGGCGAGAAAACTCACTTGTTCCTATCTTTGCATTTAAAAAAATTGCGAAATATATAAACGCATTTACTCCGCAGATGAACGCACGGGCATTGATCGGGGAGTGAGGGGGGGTAGGGAAAAAAACTTGTGTTTTCGGAGTCAAAGTCATCGGATTTTTATCGTGGTTTTATCGATTTTCTTGCAGGTCTGAGCGGCTCGCCGTCCGACATTCGACATCGAACAGAGGTCTTCGGCTCGAACGTCATCCCGCCGCGGCCCCCGAAGAGCTTCTGGGCCCTTGTGTGGGAGGCCCTGCAAGACATAACGCTAATAATACTCATAGTTGCAGCCTTGATTTCCCTCGGGCTGTCTTTCTATCATCCGACACCAACGGAAAACGAAGGTAGGAGGGCGCGCGGGTGGACGGGTCCGCGTGGAAGCGTTTAATAATTCATGTTGTGTTCTGTGAAGTCGACCGTGCAGATTAAACGACCGGTTTTGACCGGGTCCGTGTTTTTTTTTCTCTCCGGGACACGGCCATGATTGGAATTCGATCTTCTTATACGGGAGGGTTTTACTTTTAGAGGCTTGTGTGTAGTATAAAACTCTTCGTTACGACCCCTTTTATTGTCCGGTTTCACTTGCAATCGTTTGTTAGCCTGTATTATTATTATTATTATTATTATTATTATTATTATTATTATTATTATTATTATCATCATCATCATCATCATTATTATTATTATTATTAGGGTTCAAATCTTGACATCATCAATAAATTGTTATTATTATTATTATTATTATTATGAGGGTTCAAATTCATCATCAATTTGAAATTCATATATTTGGCATTTACATCCCCGTGGGGCACATAGTGGACATTAATAAGGTCTATGCCAGGGATATTCAGATGGTGGCCCGCAGGTCAGATCCGGCCCGCGGGTCAAATCCGACCCGCCAGGGACTGTGAAGTGGCCTGTGAAGATACTGAGAGGATCAAGAACTTTTTTCTAATACTTACAAAATGTTTTAAAATGTCTTGCTTTCAATGTACCTGTTTTCTATTACTTATGAACTAAACAAATGTTTGCACCTAGCACCAGCCATAAACAAATTCAATCCTTCATGAAATTTAGTTGAATACCCAATGCTTTAGCCTGATGTCTGGTGTATTAATTAAGAGTGCTATATATAGATATTCATTTTTAAGATAATTTTGGTTGTTTAAACATTTCTCCTTTTTTGTAATATTACTCTTGTTCATCATAAAATTTACAAAAACACGATACATGGCAGATTATATGAACACTGTATATTTGTACAGTGTACTACAGATAATGATTGCGTTAATTGAACGCTGTTGAGGTTTCGTTTTTTATTGAAAGTGTTCAGTAAGTAAGTAAGTAATGTCATTGTAGTTGGAACTTGCCACTTTGTAGCGCTTTTTGCCATTTAACAGATGAGCAATTGAACAGAGTGATGCTTGTTTACTGTACCACGTATACAGCTTCACACATGAATCTCTGCCTGTCTGTGATGTTGGAGCATGTTCGGGGTGGGGAATTTCAGTGCGCAGTTCAGAGCTGGTGAACCCTAGAATTGCATTATATAGCTCTCTATCTTATGTCCTGTTTCCTGGAACATAGGGTTGCTCACAGAAGCTGATCCCATTGAACCACTCTAAACCCTATTATTATTATTATTATTATTATTATTATTATTATTATTATTATTATTATTAGTAGTAGTAGTAGTAGTAGTAGTAGTAGTAGTAGTAGTAGTAGTAGTAGTAGTAGTAGTAGTAGTAGTAGCAGTAGTAGCAGTAGCAGTAGCAGTAGTAGTAGCAGTAGCAGTAGCAGTAGTAGTGTAGCAGTAGTAGCAGTAGTGCCGGCTCACAGAAGGCATGGGTCAGGGCCTATGACGACCTTCTGACCAAGGAATTTTACAGAGTTACTGGTACTTCTCCTGTGGCACCAACTTTTAAAATTTTTCTGAATTTTGGCTTGATCTTGATCTTGATCACCTCTATGGTTCTTGAAGATTTCTTTCTATAAGATTTTTGGGCCATTAAGACAGTGATACCTATCAGGTCTAAAGTTTTCAGTTCTATTCTATTCAATTCAATTCTATTCAGGTTTTCATTATGGACCTTGTCTGGAAAATTTAACTGTAACTTCTGTCCAGCTATCTGATAGTGAATGGACGCACAATTAATGAATTTAATCAATAACTTCTATTGCACCACTATCATAATTCTTTAGGGCAGGGAGTGGCCAAACCCATAGAAGGTGCGAGCCGTGAATGACAATTTTCAAAATCTTGGGAGCCGCATTGCCACATTTAGACGCGAAAACGAGGTAGTGCGATCCAATTATTTGCAAAATTTCATTAAATCTCTGCTGTTATTTTTATGGGACCTATGGTGAAATTTGCAAAATGGCAAGATTATTAATATTAGGTAGCATTTGTATGCTTCTGTTGATCTGTTAACCCCTTAACTGGGGATCCCGGATATATCCGGGATCCCCAGTTAAGGGGTTAACAGATTCTGCTACAATGACCTGGACCGGTCACCTGGTCTTTTGCGGATAGATTTGAAGTACCGATATCATTGATTGATACTCTTAGGTATTAGAACTGGTGCTATAGAAGTGCACAATTATTTTATTTATATTATTTATTATTTAGAAGAGCCACTTGTGGCTCATGAGCCAAAATCTGGCCACCCTGTCCTAAGGCAGCGGTCCAGCATTGGCTGGTTTGGTGGTTTAAGGGGATAATAGACAATCAGGAAGAGATATGTTTTGGGTTTTCTGCATGGTATGTTTTGCCTTTCTTTTAGATTAGCAAGCACTGTCGGTGCTAACCACAGGCAGAGTTGGTACGAGTTCACTTAACACCGGTATTTGTGATTACCCTTGGCTTTCGATGGTCAAGAGTTTCCTAGAAACAGTTCTTCTGATATCTTTTTATTTTAGCACGAAGCACACAGCGCCCCGCGGCAGCATCGAGGCGTTTTATTCGATTTCTGGCAAATCTTATCTTCCTTTTCTTGAGGAGAAACTTCTCTCCTCTGTCTCTGACTCTGGTGGTCGTAGATGCTGCTGGCAATGCCATTTTTGCCATTGTTCTGAGCACCGGCTTTTAGTGCTATGCTGAGCACCGGCTTTTTAGGGCCGAGGTTTGGTTCTGGCCCCGGGATCAGAGATCTTGTATCCTGGACACTCACTCATGGATACTGGTGCACATTTGATTTTCACATGGTCGGCATTATATATTGGGCCTGAATGAAGTACACAGTTATTCATAAATATGCAATAAAACAATTGGTTTGTCAGGGCCTTAGTGATCTAATGAATTTCTATCAAATGCTATATAAATTGAAATAATAATAATGATAATGATAATGATAATGATAATGATAATAATAATAATAATAATAATAATAATAATAATAATAATAATAATAATAATAATAATAATAATAATAATGCCTGTTGTTACATTATCGACTGTCGGAGGCAGTGATGCAGATTATAGTAATAATAATAATTATAATAATAATTCATGGTAATAATAATAGACTAACAGTAATGCAGGTTTTACAGTAGAGTGTATTATCCACTCATGGCGGCTTACTGGTTAGCAGGCTAGACTGCCTGGACTGGTACAGGATTCAGATCTCAGCCACAGCAGAAACTTTTTGGGTGTTTCTGTCCCAGGCATTCACCCACTTGACTAGGCTGTGAAACAGTTTATTAGGTGTTAACTTGTGGGAAGGAAATATGACTGGGAAAAGGTCAGCAACACACCCTTGTTCAGTTCATGATAATCCATCTACGATGCTAGTCCTTCGTTTCTCCTAGATGGGTGATGAGTCTGTGGCAGGGTTATTTCAAGGATTATCAATTGGGGGGGTGTCTGTTTATTTTGGGGGTTCCTGCCAAAAAAGTCTGACAAGCAAAAAAAGGGTCATCTCAGGCTCAGATTGGGGTGTCGGTCTCAGGTGGGGGGGTGTTGGGGGTCTTATGGGTGTAAAAATATCCCTGGTCTGTGGTGTAGTGGCGGCCCCAGGATTTGGCAAGTGGGGGCCGTTGGGGTGGCAATTTCTAAGCATGGGGGCCAACCATTTGTCGATAGGTATGTAGTAGTAAGTATAGGGCTCCAACAAGGGGGCCACTGGGGGGCCCAGGCATTCAATAGCGGCACCCCCTCCCCCGGCCCCCATGTGGAGCCGCCACTGCCGAGGAGCGACCCCTACCTTATTATCCACTGTATAATGCTGAGTTACCGTTATTCTCTGCAACATGCTGTGTTTGTTCTTTTGCAATTCAATCCATAGCTGGACCAGGTCTCAATTTAAGGGCCTGATTTAGTGCCAGCCTGCCTGCGAGGATCTCGTCCATTCTGGTGCAGTGTCAGACCAATATTCCGGATTTTCCGCCCCGCTGCTGTTCCGTCTCTTGATGTTATACACTGAAACCCGCTTATTTGCACAGGTGCCGTGCAAGCCTTGCTTATGTGATTAACTGGGCTATGCGAATAGCCGGGACGTCTGATAATTAATTAATTGTACGCACAGAACACTGGTTCGGGTTTTTATGTTGTTATGCGATTATGTGGGTTATGCAATTAAGCGGTATGCGATTAAGTGGGATCCACTGTATTATAAGACAACCATTGACTTTTGCCTGGTGAAATATGGTGGGGTTGCTACAGAATAGGTGTTGTTTGATATAAGAACCTAATATAATACTAAGCGCTTAATATGAGCACTTGATATAATAGTAACTGCATAATAATTATGGCCTTTGATTCTTCTTCTCTTGCAAGAGACAATAGAATCAAGCATGGAAATTAGGCTACAGTATTTTGACATGAATCCTGAATAGATTTCTGAAGTAGCAGTGAAAGGTGACGCCTGAAAAACGCTGCAATTTCCTTGTGCAAATTTCAGCAATTGACGAAACGGAGGCAGAGGCCGGGTGGATCGAGGGAGTGGCCATCCTTGTGGCCGTCATCGTCGTAGTCTTTGTTACCGCTTTCAACGACTGGCGGAAGGAACGCCAGTTTCGCGGACTCCAGAACAAAATAGAACACGAACACAAGTTCGCCACCATACGCGGCGGCGAAGTCATCCAGATTCCTGTCGGTGACATCGTTGTCGGCGACATATGTCAAGTCAAATACGGTAACTTGGATATGACTCTCACTTCATGCAGTAATAACAATTGTGTGGTTTAGAGTTGTTCATTAGGATTATATGACTCTCACTTCATATAGTACCAGGGTGCGATTTGTGACCTGGAGCAGTGGGGGGTGAATATGTTGAGCTTGGGGGGATGTAGTTGTTGGGGAAGTGTAGCAGTGGGGGGGGATGTAATGGTGGGGGGAATGTAGCAGTAGGGGGGATGCTGTTGGGCAGTGGGGGGGGGAAATCCCCTTCCCCCCTACAAATCGCGCCCTGTATAGTACTAACAATAGTGGGGTTTAGAGCTGTTCATTATGATCTGCCTTGTGTGAGAACCACTATGTTACACCCATACATTCATTTACATTGTGGTCTTGCTGTGTAATCTCATTCTTTGCCTTCTTGTCCTCTATTACGTCTTTTCCTGTGTTCTCCTTCATCTTTTATTGTCTTTGAATCAACAAATAACAATTGACATTGTCATATATACCTGTAGCTTGTAAGTTCTACTGTTTCTCAAAACTTGTGTCTTCTTTTTACTTGCAATACGATTTCCTGACAGTTATCTATTCAAATGTAATCTTATCGCTTCAAAGACACCTCTGCAATACAGTTGACATCTTAGTTATCTATTTATTTTGAATATTTTCAAAATGATGTTTTCATTCATCTTCTCGTATTGATCAACTGTGTGTTTTAACTAAGGATTTGTATGGTCATGTCATATTGCAATATTATAGCATTCAAGGAAAGCTTAAAAATACATTAATGTTAGTATTTTATTGTTCTATTTATAAGCAAAATGTAATGTAATGTAATGTAACAAAATATTTGTATAGCGCCTCTTCTGAAGAATCACTTAGAAGCGCTCCCACAGCAAATTACTGTGTATTTTGACAAAGAGATAAGTTTTAAGTCATTTCAAAAAAAGGGCCATAGAATTAGGAGTTGCTAAGCCACGCATACTGGCGTCAAGAGCATTCCAAAGGAGAAAATGAGAAAGGATATGAAGATTGAACACATTTGCAGCATTCAGTATATTTGTTTCTACTTGGTGCTCTTTGCATTGTCTTGGTGCGACATTACAGAGTGCGCATATACATATATATATATATGTATATATATATATATATATATATACATATATATATATGTATGTATATATATATATATATATATATTCACTTCTACAGGCTATTAAAATATTTACAGTTTCCCTTTTCGTACAAGTTTTATGCTTCGTTTCAACGGAGACGTCTTTCGATGCTGTGCGTTTGCAATCTCTGCTTTTCCCATTTGGAGAATATCCGCGAAGATCAAAGCCCATTATTCTGTCGAGCATTTCCCAGCGAAACTTCTCTTCTCCTTACACAGGCTTAATTGAACCTGACTTTTTAAGATAGAAGTTTCAAGCAACGAACGTGTGCAGACTTTGTTCTTCAGTATTTAGAGATCTTTCTCTTTCCATAGCCGTCTCTGTCAGTCCATTTATTGAATTTCCTCTCTTTGTATCTAATTCTCATGGTCTGGCTATCTGTCTGTCTGTGTGTCTGTCTGTCTGTCTGTCTGGCTGGCTGGCAGAATCTCTATAGCCCCAGATTTAATGAAAACTGTCAGTTTAGTGTTTTATTTTTCAGCAATTCTATGAGTTCTTCTGCAATGCAGCATTTATAGTAAAAACCCTTTGGAATGCAATGTCTGTTGTCCTTCCTGATTGGTTGACTAAAACAAAAGGTGCAAATTCACAATCCTAGAGATATCCCGCTTAGTGAAACTAGGTTATTGAATGTGGGTAACAATTACAACAGTGGTTTCATTCAGGCTTGTTCGTAGCTTAGCCTCCTCAGCCAACGTTAAAAAAAAAATTAATAATAATAATAATAATAAAAAAATAATAATATTATTAGTATTATTATTATTATTATTATTATTAAACAAAAGGTATTATTATTCCCTGAAACTATTATTGAATTATTATTATTATTATTATTTCATTATTATTAGATCAAGCACTAAATCTTTACTCTTTTCTGGTTGACTCATTATTATTTCTGAATTATGACTTATAAAATGATTAATTAATTATTAATTATTATAAATTTGTGGACTTAGGAAGAGTGCTATGCACAGTGGAGCCTGCCAATGGTGGGGTTGGTAGGTTGACATTCTGCAAAGTGAAAGTGCAGGGGTTGGTTGCCATAGAAACTGACTTTAAATTTGTAAAATTGTGCATTAGCTGACAGAGAGAGAGAGAGAGAGAGAGAGAGAGAGAGAGAGAGAGAGAGAGAGAGAGAGAGAGAGAGAGAGAGAGAGTTCTGTCATCATGACTGAAGTGGTGTGTTGCCCCATGCTTCATGATAGCTTTTGTCACATTGCATTTCATTTCTACTGTTATGAGTTTGCTGTTGGAAAAATACACTGTAGATAGATGATTAATGGAAATTGTTCATTATTGTGTCACATAAGCAAAGCAAAGATCACTGCTAACCAGGGTGCAATTTGTGACCTGGAGCAGTGGGGGGGATATGTTGAGCTTGGGGGGATGTAGTTGTTGGGGCAGTGTAGCAGTGGGGGAGATGTAGTGGTGGGGGATGTAGCAGTAGGGGAATGCAGTTGGGCAATGGGGGAAAATCCCCTTCCTCCTTACAAATCGCGCCCTGCTGTTAACCAATGTCACTTACTTAACAAAGAACGAACACACTATCAACCTGACAGTGTTTGCAGAACGGAAAACTTTGCCGCGCTATCAATTTGCTGGAACTGGTTTTGGACGAATAGATTTTTGCCGTGTGCCTATCATTGTCTTGGTTCGTACAGCTTCTTCTGTGGTCCGAAGATGATATCGAGATGCCTTTATAGAACGCCGAGTTTTGAGAAGCTTCTGCCTTTGCTATCGAGCTAAACAGAACCCCGGCGATGATCGAGTGACGCCGTCGTCCGCGCGCCAAATCTGTTCCAGCGGCGGGCGGTGATGAATCTTTCGCGGGGTGGGGGTGGGGGAGGATGGGGCGGAGGGGAAAGGCCGATGATGTATCGGCTGGATCTGTTATGAAACGATGAGCTTCGATTGTGTGCGGAGGATGATGAGAATGCACCCAGAGCGTTGACAAAATTAATGCCCTGTGAAGAACTAGGACATTGCTGTTTTCCGCACTGGATAGGATAAATCTGCATGGTGATTGAAATTACGCTAGCAGACTCAAACTGGACTCCGCAATAACGGAGTTGAGCCAGATTTACAGTAGCAGCTCGAGGGATCAGGTAGCTGGTAACTGAAAGCTAGTAGATCCTTCCTATTCCTGTAATTATTGGACATGAATTATATGTGTGTGTGTGTGTGTGTGTGTGTGTGTGTGTGTGTGTGTGTGTATGCCAGTTGGAATAGAGCAGGTATAGGAATGTTGCATATAATTTGACACTTGGTCTTCCTTATCTGATGTCAAATAATTAATTGCCTCAGTGATGAAAGGATTAACTCTAATATGCTTAGACATTCAATCATTGCAAAGCATTCTGGAATATGTCCACACACACACACACACACACATATATCATCATCATCATCATCATCGTCATCATAATCATCATCATCATCATCATCATCATCATGTTCTCTGTCCTGGGACAGGTTCAGGGCTCCATTGTTTCCATTCCTCTCTGCGTCTTGCTTCTTCTTTGATTTCTGCATAGCTCTTCCCGCTGACTTCCTTCAAAGCCCTTAATATTAAAGACATATTCCTTGAAATCGGTGGTAATTATGTTTAGTTTGTTATGTCGTCACCAGGCGACCTTCTTCCAGCAGATGGCGTCATCATCCAGTGTAACGATCTCAAGGTCGACGAAAGTGCGCTCACGGGAGAATCAGACCATGTCAAGAAAGGAGATGTATCCGATCCAATGCTGTTGTCTGGTAAGATACAGCACACAGCACTATTGCACTGGGCAATCTGCATGTAATACGATAATTTTTATGCCCCGACATTTCTTTCTTTTTTTCTAAAGTAGTATCTGATTGCCAATTGACTGCATCCAGCTGTGATGCAGTTTTCATTAATGTCATTATCAAAGTGCAAAATGATACTGCAGTGCCTGACATGCAAACTGATGTGTGCATTGAAAGGCTAGCTTCAGTATCAATCAACACATGCTTGAAAGGCTAGCTTCAGTATCAATCAACACATGCTTGGATTCTGCTGCCTGAGTAAAAAGAGCCATATATCTCTGATACATCGGTATATTTTGGTGGGAAAAGCTTGGCTTTCATGGCTTATTAAAAATATATCAGCTTTGGATATCAGTAATTATCTTCAACCAGGTTTATTTCTAGGATTATCAATTTGGAGGGAGGGGGTCTGTAAATTCTGGGGGTCCCCTGCCAAAAAAAGTCTGACAAGCCAAAATAATGTCATCCCATAGCTGAATTTGGGGGATGTCGGTCTTAAATTGGTGTTGGGGGTGCTAGGGGGTGTACAAATGTCGCTGTGTTCACTACAGTGATATATAAATTGTAGTTGGGACATGACTGTTGAACTCTTGACACACGTGCTTAAAGTGACAGCAGGCAGACTTTTTTTATGTGCATGGGCTCCTGCGAGAATGTATAAATCAATCAACCAATCAATCAATGAACTTCTATGGTGCCACTATCGTGATGCTTATGGTGCACCATTTTGTCATAATTAAGCTTAGACTAGCAAGAGCCTGTAAAAATGATTTGGCCAAATTCCGCACGCAAAACTGCTCCTACAGTATGTTGTATGAATAATTTATGTGAGAAATTGTCTGAGAGGGGAATGCTAGAAATTTTTTGTGTATATTTGGAATAGCGAAGAAAGAGCAAATTTGCAAGGAATGAAAATTTGACGTGTCCACATTGTGGTTGTTTCACGGCAAATATTTCGTCGTTATTGAATTGTTTAAATATTTGTGACGCACAGGCACTCACGTGATGGAGGGCAGCGGAAAGATGGTCGTAACGGCGGTGGGAGTAAACTCACAGGCGGGAATCATCTTTGCCCTGCTGGGCGCCACGCCGGAAGGTGAAGTGGATGATGCCAAAGGGAAGGCTGACAGTGAGTAAGAGCTCGTTGCTCGTTATATAAATATACGCTTTCACAGCGCCTTCATTAATTTTCACAGCGCTCGCTCGTGGCAGACAAATGGACTCTGTATCTCCCATTCTATCTCTCGATCTCTCTGTCTCTGTCTGTCCAGAGTTTAATCTAGGCCGTTTCCCTGGGGGGGTGAGGGGGAATTGCCCTTTTTCCCTTCCAGAAATTTCAAATTCCCCCACCGGAAATTTTGGCATACTTCATCGATTAACAGCAGCCCCTAGCTGACTTCCCTCCCGGCATTTTCAGTCCCCTCCCCCCCGGCTTTGTCAGTTTTCCCTCCGGAGTCCAGGAGTCTAGATTAAACACTGTGTCTGTTTGTCTGTGTCTCTTGAGAGGTTCTACGGCGCATTTATCGTCGTCATGTTGTTGCTTTTGCGAAATAGATTATGTCCAGTCGAACGATGACAAGGTCGCATTCAAAGGGACCGACGTGGACCACAATAACCTGAGTTCTAAAGTGAACCCGACGAATGGTCAGAATCTCAAGGGAGCAGGTCATACAGCGGAGGTACGGTACAGTACATCTGCGCAAGAGGTTCATTTGGAACGGCGGTTAGAATATCGCCTCGTTTGTTGGCGTTATTTTTGGCATTTAGGTTCCGAATCGAAGTGTCTTGTGGGACATATTTATCTATTAAATTCGGTGGAGTGTGTGTGTAGGAGCAATCTATGCCAGATATGAAGTGATCATAGACTTTAATTATCATCAGATCGAGTCTATGGTGTTGGAAAGTGAATCCCACCTTTCCACACCACTTTACTTTGAGTGTGTCAATGTGTCACTTACCCAGTAGACATCTAGACAATGGTTGCCATGACAACATTGAAGGTATACTACTACTACTACTACTACTACTACTACTACTACTACTACTACTACTACTACTACTACTACTACTACTACTACTACTACTACTACTACTACTACTACTACTACTACTACTACTACTACTACTACTACTACTACTACTACTACTACTAATAATAATAATAATAATAATAATAATAATAATAATAATAATAATAATAATGTGATTTTAAGTGGTTTAGGAGGCTAAGTAAGCCTGTGTGAAAAACACTGAAAATGATGGAAAACTGGCTTCAACTATTCTCCATCTTAAAACCATAGATAAATTCTAACCCAATGAGTATTAATGTCTATGCAAGTGAATGCATGACCTTTATTTACACTAGTTGCTTCATTATTATTGAAGCAGAATATATTAACAATTCTAGTACAGTTTGATTCAGCTAATCTGGGGACACACGAAAATGTGGTTTTAATTTGTTTCATCACTCTTCTGAATTTTGCATATCAGCCTACTGTAGCACTAGTCCTTGCATTGTCCAATGTCAAACAGGGTATCAATTATATAATATTTTTGTGGTCTATAGAACTTGTCATTCAAGAAACCAGATTTCTGAAAGACTTTCTATAGTGTCATTTCAAATGGCTCACCAGTTTTCGTGGCATTATTATTATGTTATTATACTCGACCATATTCAGTCGTACACCAAATTTCATTATTATTCCATTAACTGTTGATATCGTTATGGCATCCCGCATTTTGTGTGGTCGTTTTTTTTTGGTCTTGAAAATTGAAAATTTAAACCCTCAATAATTTTACCGACGATGATGATGATGATGATGATGATGATGATGATGATGATGATGATGATGATGATGATTTTGATGATGATGATGTTGATGATGATGATGTTGATGATGATGATGGTGGTGGTGATGGTGGTGGTGGTGGTGGTGGTGGTGATGATGATGATGATGATGATGATGATGATGATGGTGATGGTGATGACAACAACAGCGGCAGTGGCAACTGTGATGTTTCCAGGTCGCTGAATAAAAAGTTGAAACTTTATAATAAACGACTCGAAATTTGAGAGACAAGGGCCCGTCGGCCATTCTGCACAGGAGAAATCAGTTTGGTGATGACAGGCAAAACTGGCAACTGTGAATTTCCAGGTCAAGAGGTTGAAACTGTTACAACAGATTGGATATGCAGAAATCAGTTTTACAGGCCAGATTTAGCAATACAGATTGGAAACGTTTGGTCTGTCTGTGCTAGAAATGGGTTTAATGAAAACAATTGGAATTATGCATGCAGTTTGTTTGCTTACTTACTTGCAATGAGGCTTTGTGAAATATAATAATTCCATCCATTGTGTTCATCTTTAAGTGTTGATTTTTGTCGCTTGGTCACACTTGCTTTCTTGTTGTTTTCCATCATAATTCTACAAAAATTGTTCTTATTTAGGCACCTAGACCAGTGGCGTAGCCGGGATTTCCATAAGGGGGGTTTTGGTTTTTGGGTTTGACCGTGACCAACTTCGAAAAAATTTTGACAAGCAAAAAAAGGTCATCACCTCTTACACCATGTTACATTCTACAGCCAAGTAGCCAAGAGGGTTTTTACCTCCAAAATCGCATCTCAAAATAAAAAAATGCATAGAAACTCATTTTAAAAATATTTTTTCGACAGCCAAGGGGGTTTTAACTCCCAAACCTCCCCCTTGGCCACGCCACTGACCTAGGTGATGTTTGTTCTGTTCTTGTTTAGGCACCGTTGTTGCCGTTCTGACCGTACTGATTCTTATCATGCGTTTTTCCATCGAGACATTTGGAATAGAAAAACAGCCATGGGGCCATAAGTTCATCCAGCAGTTTGTCAAGTTCTTCATCATCGGCATCACAGTGTTGGTGGTTGCCGTACCAGAAGGGCTTCCTCTTGCAGTAACTCTAGCGCTCGCTTACTCAGTTCGGGTAACTGCAGCTGTGATTTCTATTATTTTGAATTTCTCAAGTTGTAAACTAGTGCAGTCAAGATCCAGAGGGCTGACCAGGACCGGCCTTAAGCCTGGGCAAACTGGGCCTGTGCCCAGGGCCCCGCTCCTCTAAGGGCCCCGCGCAAGCCGAGCGGGAGTGGGCAGTACAGTACAACAGTACACCCCGCCGGGCGCCGGATACCCTCGCCTGGGGCCCCGCAGGACCCCTCGCCCGGGGCCCCGCAGAACGTAAGGCCGGGCCTGGGGCTGACACTAGTCACTTGTCAAAGCATAGCACTTTTAGACACTTAAAAGGTCTTGTATGTATTCACTATTGTTGTGTCATACAGTTTTAATGTTAACGACTGAATTGGTTATTTGTTAAAATATTAACGTCCCCATAGAATGCTGCATATTACTATTCCGATGAAATAGATGTTCGTATTATTGAGATTTTTGAAGTCGAAGCACATTACGGCCGCATCGTATTGTGCCGTGCCGCAATTATGGAATCTCGGATTCCAGTTTTTGTCTCGGAGACGAAAACAGTCGATATTGTCGTGGCCGTTGTAATTCTGTTCCCATCTTTGCAACGGAAACTGCGGTTTGTTCCGTGATTTCAGAAAATGATGCACGACAACAACCTCGTCCGGCATTTGGATGCATGCGAGACGATGGGCAATGCAACGGCAATTTGCTCGGACAAAACTGGGACGCTGACGACTAATCGCATGACGGTGGTTCAGAGCTATATCGCCAGTGAGTTGCCATCTAATAATAATAATAATAATAATAATAATAATAATAATAATGGAATGGTTGGGTGGAATAAGGAAAATAAGTTATAATTGAATGGTGAGGTTGTCAATTGAAGGGCCCAGAAATAAGCAGTTAATCCAGTTACCCCTAGTGGTGAAAATATCAGTTGAAGGGTCTGGTGAAATAAGGAAGTAAATGCAGTTACCCCTCTTATTGTTATTGATACTCAAACCATTGGGGGGGTCGGATAATACGGTTACCTCCTTATTCCACCCATCCATTCAATTATTATTATTGTTATTATTATTATTATTATTATTATTATTATATTATTATTATCTTTACTTACATGTTAGTTAAAATAATTAATTGTTATTGGTGGCTCAGAATTTATGCATTGCTAGTTGTCAAATGAGCTATGCTAATTTATTGGCACTTAGTAAGTCTCGTACTGCTGTACAATCACATAATACTTTTATATGAAACATTATTAGATATGTGCTTAAAATCTATCAGAGGAAAACCTGAAGCAATACTGAATAACTAATAATTTATGTAGCCCTATCAAAGAGCATACATACTCACTGAACATGACACTTCTTTATTTGATGGCTGTTTCTATTATATTTGTCTATCATGGCAGCAATTCTTGATCCCACTTTGCTGTTCTTTCTGCCTTCTTGTACGCAGACAAACAGCATAACACATCTCCACTCCTTAGTGAACTGCCCGCGAAAGTTGGAGAAATGCTGGTTAAGGTCATCTCGATCAACAGCGGCTACACATCCAGAGTTCTTGTAAGTGCCGTTTATATATTTGTTAGTATTTTGAGTGGTTTAGGGCTAAAGAGTTAGATTTTGGGTTTGTGTTGTTAGGGTTAGAGTTTAATACTACAAGAGAGGTGGGAAGTCAAAGAATGGAACACTAGCTAAAAATATGTATTGAATGCAGAGAAAAAGATCAATCAATCAATCAATCAATCACTCACTGAGATCAGAGAGAAGATGCAGTTTAAAGGAAGCCGGTGGCTTGCGATGAGCTGACCACCGATAAAGAAAGATTTGGAGGCTTTTTCCATGTCACAGAAAGGAAATGTCAATATTTTACCCTACTATCTGGGTATTCTCAGTGGTTATTTACTTTTAACTGGAGGCTCTTTAGTTAGTTGACTGTTAAGGATTGTCCCCATATTTCATAAATAGAAATGCTGATTTCTCTGACATTTTGCCTTTTCTGGAATGCATAGTTACAAGGAAAGCATCTCATACAAACATGGAGAGATAGATACAAGCATAGAGAGGTAGATGCAAACATAGAGAGATATAGAATCATAGAGAGATTGGTAAAAATATCTGCTTCGTATCTGCAGCACTTAACATTTCATATTATTTTGATTACCGGTATCCACTTACAGGTGACATGAGGCAGGCTTTACAAGATTACACGTAAACATTGTGCATTCTTTTCAGCCCCCAGAGAACAAAGGCGATCTTCCGAAGCAGGTGGGAAACAAGACGGAGTGCGCACTCCTCGGTTTTGCGCAAGACCTGGGACAGAACTACGAGGCGCTGCGCGAGGAGATGCCGGAAGAGAGAATACACAAGGTGTACACGTTCAACTCGGTGAGGAAGTCCATGAGCACCGTGATTCCGCGAGACGGTGGAGGCTACCATCTCCTCACCAAGGGTGCCTCGGAAATTGTCCTGAAAAAGTGAGTCTTCAAATTTGCACCGAAACATATAACTGGGCCTATCCACCATAGACAGACTGTCACCCGTTTGCCTGGCCGGATACCCTGGATTTGACCTGGATCTTTAATTATTTGGATTTGGTGTGCCATCGGTTGATGCTCTTGTGCATTATGAAGCGGCGCTATAGAAGTTTAAGATTTAGATTAGATTAGATATATATACAGGACACCCGCAAACTTTGGAACAAAGTATCGAGGGCATAAAAAAGTTCTAGAACGATTGACCGCTGGACAACTGACCATAGGATGATCGACCACACTAACAGACTTTTATGGAATAATTTTATTCAAAATTCTAAAGTTTTGCTTTGCCTTACTTACTCACTTTGTCATTTAGATGTACTTGGATCCACGGCAAGGATGGTGAAGTTAAGCGGTTCGTACCGCACGACCAGCAGGTCATGGTGCGAAATGTCATTGAGCCAATGGCTTCGGATGGATTACGAACCATCTGCCTCGCGTACAGGGATTACGTCACTGGTAATAAAACGCATTTTATTTTGGATATTAGAAGCATAGCAATGCTCATCATACAGTTTGGCATTATTTCAGTCTGTTATTTAATATGTTGTGCTATCATCATTGTTGTCATCATCATCATCATCATCATCATCATCGTTATGACTGGTAATAAAATGCATTTCAGTCTGATATTTAATATAATAATATAATGTTGTGCTATCATCATCATCATCATCGTCATCATCATCATAATTATGACTGGTAATAGAATGCATTTCAGTCTGTTATTTAATTTTTTTGTGATATCATCGTCATCATCATCATCATCACCACTATTTTTGCAGTCTTTTTTTATCGTGCCAGTCTAAAAGATGTTTTCTTTTCTGGTGAAATTGTTCATGTCAATTTGTTCCGCCGCTGTTCCGCTGACAGAATCGCCAGCGCCAAACGAAGAGCTTATGACCGAAGAGCCGGACTGGGACCAGGAGGACAGAATCGTGTCGAATCTGACGTGCGTCGGGATCGTCGGGATCGAGGACCCAGTGCGAAACGAAGTCAGTTGTCAGTGCCGTGTTTGTTTGGCTTTGTTTCAATGGTCATTATATCCATAGGCAGAGATTCGGAAATGGTTATTGACTGAAGATAATGCTACACTAAAATCCTTCTATAATGCTCATCATGCAGTGGAAAAGTTGAGAAGTTGATTGATTGACTGACTGATTGACTGACTGACTGACTGACTGACTGACTGACTGACTGAGCGCTCGTGAATAAGCTGGTGCACTGCGCCAAGCTTTCGGGCAGCGCTATAGAAATTTCGTCTTACTTACTAAATGACTGGCTGATTGATTGATTGATTGATTGAGTGATTGATTGTGTTTGTGAGCAGACTGTATTAGAATGCTTTGTTGCTGAATTTTCAAAGACCTTCAAAATGCACTTTGGTTAAATATTGCACTACCATTGGCATAATACTGGCAAACGACAATCAATAACCTCTATGTCGCCCCACTATCACATTGCCTCTGGCATCGGCCTTATTACAACTTCAAGTGACCGTCGACTGAAGCGTGCATAAATATACTGGCGCTATAAGAATTATCAATTTGATTTGGCTTGCTCAGAACTGTGACGTGTTTTTCTAAGTGATTAATGTTTTCCCCTGCGCGTAGGTCCCCGAAGCCATTCGGAAGTGCCAGCGCTCCGGCATAACGGTGCGTATGGTGACGGGGGACAACGTCAACACGGCTCGGTCGATCGCCATGAAGTGCGGCATTCTAAAGCCCGGCGAAGACTACCTTGTGATGGACGGAAAAGAGTTCAATCGACGGATAAGAGAAAGTGTCGATGGTCCGGTCGGTTGAAGCTCCTACTATCGTCAAATTAAATCATAGAGAATTTTCAAGTCGCATTTATTTGCTGTGTAACTATTTAAGTTGACGTGTTTGATCTTATACATTGGAAATTTTTGCAATTTGATGTTACTGGAAGTTGAATATCTTCGGTTCAAGTCGATGGGCCGTAGTGACAGGGATGACATTAAACACTGAAAGGCTTGTACATTTCATAGAGTTGATTAGGAAAATGCAATGATTAATGATCATCCATTGCCACATTGGTAATAGATACTCACTGTTCATTTTGAAATGACTTTAATAAGGCTTGCAATTGCAGACTATTTATATAACAGTTATAATATGCCCATGTTCCATCATTTCATAGTTTCTATTATGTTACAGTTGTGCAAGGGCGTTGCGACGGGGGGGTATATCGGTATATATACCCCCAAAAAATCAGACTACCTTAAAATTTCAGATGTTTTTTTAAGATTTTCAAAGTTTTTTCAGATTTATGTCCCCCCAAATCACATTATACCCCCAAAAAAATTCCTGGCTACGCCCCTGCAGTTGTGTTTATGTGGAAATGTGAATTCGTACTCTTTAATTGTCAGGTATCTCATTGGCAGACTTTTAGCCTTCTTTTTGAATTGCAGGTTAAGTCCGAACTCTTCGACAAAGTTTGGCCGAAACTGCGTGTCTTGGCAAGATCCTCTCCCCAGGACAAACACACCCTGGTCAAAGGAATAATCGAGAGTCGGCTGAACCCAAACCGCGAAGTCGTGGCCGTTACGGGCGACGGAACCAACGATGGACCGGCTCTCAAGCGAGCAGACGTCGGATTCGCAATGGTACGATAAGTCTGGATATCCGATTTTGAGTACATTTTTAGTTTGGATATTGCGTACTGCTACCAAGATCTATGAGGCAGTATGGTCTAGTAACTTCCGATCGTGCGTACATGGCACACACATGCTCGCATTGATCGCGCGTACAGAATTTTACTGCTGTGCAGAGAACAAGTTCTGAATCTGATACTGTTTACCACAACTTAATGATATAATCATGAAATTAAACAGTTAAACAGAACGAATGGGTGAATGAATGAATGAATGAATGAATGAATGAATGAATGAATGAATGAATGAATGAATGAATGAATGAATAGAACCATAGCTTAAGCAAAAGTTCAAATTGAGTAGTCAGAATGGTTTCTAAAGCATGTAATACCTATCTGTTATTATTGTTATTATTATTGTTATTATTGTTATTATTATTGTTATTATTATTGTTATTATTATTATTATTATTATTATTATTAAAAATCTAGTTTAATTATAACAGTGAATAAACATCCACTGACAAAAATGAGTGACACACACACACACACACACACACACACATATATATATATATATATATATATATATATATATATATATATATATATATATATATATATAGGTTTTGAGGTGAAGATGTATGGAAACCATAACTAAATACTTGCATGAATTATAGTGCTGTGTGTGGGGGGATTACAATTCAAATCAAGGAGCAACCATTGGCTGATGTCCAGGACATTATTTAAATGGCACTATAGAAGTTCAGTTATATTGAGCGTCGACCGTTTACTTCGCAGGGCATCGCCGGAACTGACGTAGCTAAGGAAGCATCGGACATCATACTTACTGACGACAATTTCACCAGCATCGTCAAAGCCGTTATGTGGGGAAGGAATGTATACGACAGCATCGCCAAGTTCCTTCAGTTTCAGCTGACTGTCAACGTTGTCGCTGTCATCGTTGCCTTCCTCGGGGCTTGTGCTATCAAGGTCTTCATCTTACCGATCAATCGATCAATCAATAAACTTCTATGGCGCCACTGTTATTATGGCGAATGCATCAGCCGACGGTGCGCCACATTTAGTCCAAATTAGAACCAGGTCAAGCCAGAAAGGTTAGGTCAGGTCAGTCTCACTGACTTTGCAGACTGTGATGCTTTGTTGACTGGTTGTCCACCAACTGACCAGTTGAGAGACCAGCTTATTGCTTGACTGGCCAATAACGGCTTGCCCGCTTGACTAACTTTCTGACTGGCTGACTGACTGAAAAACAAAAACAGTATTTCTGTTGCTATGGTTTGAGATTTGCTCAGGACCAGAGGGAGAGATTTGGGAATTCAGTTTGGAGGGAACACTTTACATTCCATTCCCCAATCTGCCCTTTTGTCCCATACATTCCCATACCCTCTTTTCTCTTCCTTTCCTTCATTTTAAATTTGTCGCTTATTTTTTACGCGTCTTTATAAATGTTTGGCTTTTTGTCATAATGAAGAATTAACTAATAATTTTTGGGGGCTTTGTCAGTGCCGGATCGTGGAGGTCCATAGGCAGTCAAACTTTTGGGGCCCCAGGGGCCAGGCCCCTAATGACTACTAGAACGCCATTGAAGTGTAAACGTTATTGTATGACGTCAGCGTCGTCACGTGCCTTTCGCATAGCGCTATTCTTAAGAATAAGTAAGTAAAAAACGTCTTTCGTCACTGTCTTGTGGGGCCCCTAAAAGTTGCGGGACCCATAGGCAGTTGCCTACTCTGCCTAATGGGTAATCCGGCACTGGGCTTTGTGGTAGCACATCCCCTGTGCTCCCCCATAGGTCTGCCCCTGCTTTGAATTTGATTTTGAAATCCCTAGGATTCGCCTCTGAAGGCCATTCAGATGCTGTGGGTAAACCTTATCATGGACACGCTGGCATCGCTGGCGCTTGCCACGGAGCTTCCCTCCGAGGAGCTGCTGGAAAGGAAACCGTACGGACGCAAGAAGCCGCTCATCTCCGCCACCATGTGGAAGAACATTGTCGGCCACGCCATCTACCAGCTAATAATCGTCTTCACCATTCTGTTTGCTGGTCAGTTTGAAAGCTACGTTGGGCTTAATTAAATACTGAAGCCACTGTGAGCACCATAAGTAGAGGGTTTCAGTGGGATGAATTCTATGGTAGAAGCCTCGAATGTTGTGTTGGATATGTTTAGATCCAAGGGATCACCGTTTCCCTTGTAGCTTATGACTGTGCTAAGCCACATTTTCTGTAAGTAAGTAAAACCGTGAATTTATATAGCGCTGTCGTCGAGGTAGCACTGCAGTAACTGCTTGCTCTTTGATGCTTGATCTAAATTTGAAATAGCCAAGAGGTGGGGTCAGCATGTCTGGATCATTGTATCCAAATGGACATAATGTTAGTAAAGCGCACAGCAGATGAAATATTTCAAGTTAACCCGATCCTGCCTAACCGAGTCGCTAGCGACCCGATAGGAGGGCAGTGCTTCAGCATACAGAATCGGGGAAATTACTGAAAAAAAATCGGCTGGGAAAGGGTTAACTGTATTATGTAGCACTAAGGACTTTTCATTTTGTGGCAGTTTTGTGACTGCTTCAATGTCATTGGTGCAAGACAGACAGGAATATTCAAATTTTTCAAGTTTTCTGTGGCGCATTTCAGATTCTTTTTATCGTCTCTCTGGTATAGGCTCTGTACGCATTTTATATACCGGGGTACTTCTAGGCTTTAGATTTCGTATCTCGTTTCCAGGCGACCTGATTTTTGACATCGACAGCGGCCGAGTGGTCGGCCTGCACTCCGCCCCCTCCCAGCACTTCACGATGATCTTCAATACATTCGTCATGATGACCCTATTCAACGAGATCAACGCCCGCAAGATACATGGCCAGCGAAACGTATTCGAAGGACTCAACAGAAACCCAGTCTTCGTAGGAATTTGGATCGGAACATTTTTAGCTCAAGTCAGTGCGTTGTGTAGCATAGCGGTCTTGCAAATTGTAGCTCTTGATGATATTACTACTGTGGCTACTACTACAAACATAACTACTACTATTACTACTACTACTACTGCTACAATTATTACTAAAACTATTGCTACTACTACTACTACTACACTATAACTACTACTTCTATGACTACTACTATTACTATCACTACTATCATTTTTGCTGTTATATTATTATTTTTATTGTTTTTGTTATTATTATTATTATTATTATTATTATTATTATTATTATTATTAAGAACATTTCTAGAGCACAAATAATCGCAAAGCAGCAAATGTGCTACAAACATAACTACTACTATTATTACTACTACTACTACTACTACTACTACTACTACTACAATTATTACTACAACTATTGCTACTACTACTACACTATAACTACTACTTCTATGACTACTACTATTACTATCACTACTATCTTTTGTTGTTATATATGTTGTTATATGTTTTATTAATTATTATTATTACACTGGTCTACGTCAATTTTGCTGACTTGAAGACAACATGTGATCTTTATGTATTTTGGTGTGCTGAATCCAAAATCACACCCATTTTCTCCTATCACGCCCAGTTTTTCCATGTTTACTGATTTACTGTTTACTGTAATAATGTAGCATTATTACTTCTTTAGCTATATTGAATTTTAAGGATGTGCAAAAGATATGTTATGCAGTGGGCATAACTATTTAATAATACAACAGTTTAATAGGGAGTTTTAAATTTTTATTTTATGGATTATTATTATTATTTCATTATTATTATTATTATTATTCTAACTAGCTTTCTGTGGAATATCATCATTGATCCTGACAAATTTTGCCATCTTTGTTTATAACACCAACAAAGGAGATATGTGTTGAACATAAAGCTTAGCATGCATATTGCAGTTAAATTGAGTGACCAGGAAAACCTTCACCACATAAAGTGTGCAGGACATGTGTTGAAAGCCTCAGACAGTTCATAATGTGACTAAAGGTCAGAAAAGTCTAAGATTCTTAGGTTATTTGAATGTACTTCTGTCTGGTAAATATTTCAGGCATGTCCACAGGTTTCCATCCAGTACCCAAATCTCCCCTCTGCTCTGAGACCAGTTGCTCACTGTACAAAGTTCCTGTACCTATTTGCACTACTTAAATGAATTTTGTCAGTCAACAGACACCGATTGCGAAAGATTATTGACGCTGGAATGCACCAAACATTCAACCAAGCTGAGTTTAATGACCTAATATGAGACCTAGATCTGCCGATCGTCAGCAGAGTTACTGGGTTCAAGACTGAAGGAAAAATGATCTGTTCATGTTGGCCCCAGGAACCACGCTTATGTATCATGGCAGAGAGAATGAATCTTTTCAAACATTTCCATATGGAGGAGGAGTTTGTATACTGCATCAACATCAAAGGACTTTTTGAATCAATGGGATGTTATAGTCGTAGACAAGATGCTTTTTAATTACTGACTTACTGGATTATGACCTTTCAGTTAAAAATTCAAGGAACATGAGTGTCAAGTTGCATTTCTTTCAAGCTATCTGAACTTCAAATCTTGAGCTATGAGTGAAGAACAAGAGAATGCTTCCATCAAGACATAAAGACCATGGAACGTAGATATCAAGGCAGATGGAACTAAAATTATGGCAGACTAAGTACTGCTGGTGTTTACAGCGTGACAACTGTGACCATAACTATACTCCAAAAAAAGAAGATTCCTTTCTCAAAACTTAAATGATTGCTCTTATTGCTCTCTTGGTTAGAAGACAGACTCATTTTTGGGCTGAATAAAAAATATTACGTGTTATCGGTTCTTCAGAATTTCCTATTTTCCCTTATGTTTGACTTTAACACCTTTAATTAAGCATTCCTAATTTGCGAAAAAATTTGACGTGTTGCATAATTTTTGACTTCATATCTGGAATCAGCACCTCTCAATTGTCAGCAAAAATACCTGATTTTTAAAAAATGTAGACCAGTGTTATTATTATTATTACCATCATCATCATTGTCATTCCTTTGTTATATAGCGTTCAACAATGTTATATTTGTCATGTTCACACTTGTTGTAATGTAGCAATATGGAGTGCTTGTAAAGTTAAGATCTTAGGTTATTGAATGTGGATAGTTGCTACAGGGTTTTCCACAGTCCTAAACCACTTAAAATCACATTATTATTATTATTATTATTATTATTATTATTATTATTATTATAGAATAAAATGCAGGCAGATGGGATTTACTGACTGACAGCAGAAGAATGATGAAAATGTTAATTGGATCTCACAGGGGAACTTGGAAGACAAATCTGTTCTGAGCTCAGAATTTATAAACTGCAGTTAAAACTGAGAGTTACTTGAAGGATCACTTTACTAAGAAATGATTGAGCGATGTCGTTTGGCCATTGCAATATTGGCCTATGCACTATAGTTGATGTCTTGACGATGAAATCAGGACTGAAGCGGCTTGCTGGTGTTGTACTCAGATCATTATAGTTGAATTTGGAGGTGCGGCTTTCTCGACTGCCGGTCTGACAATCGACCAGTGGATCTGGTGTATCCTGTTTGGTGCCGGCGAACTTGTGTGGGGTCAGGTGCGTGATTCTGCATATTCCACTCTCCAATTTTAAGATATTCAAGTACGGCGTACAATGTATACGCACAATAGAACTTCGTTATAACGGTCTCGATTATGACATATGTTCAGTTGTAACATACTGCAATGGTGATGCGCTATCATTTTGGATGGTATTGGATACTAATACTAAACATACTAAATTATACATACTACATACATACATACATACATACATACAACATACTAAATTTTGCAGACTCACTGAATACGTTATGACATTGTTCCACTGTATAATTAATTACATGTGAGAACATGATGTAAAATAACTTTGCTTTTAATTGCTTCTCTTATCTGTTATTGAATATTGTAAAAATTATTGTTTTCTTTTGATATATCTCATGAAGCATTGCCCTGCCATATTCGATAGATGTATCATATTCGAATACTTCAAAATAGAAATTTTTATGTGTCCAATGGTTAGCGTGGTTTTATTCGCTATTTGGGGTGTGGTGAGTCATGCGATCACTGGAATCCATGTCTTATTCACATAAAAACAATCTCTTTTCAGTGAGCACAAATGTTGTTGCTAATGGCAACAAAGCTCTCTCCTGAAATCTCCTTAATCTTACTGATGCATGTTCACTGGAATTCACAGTAGATGAACGACAGTTGTGTTCATGAATCACGCGATTCCTTTCAGCCAATCGAAAGTTTATATATATATATATATGTAAGCAGGGTGCGATTTGTGACCTGGAGCAGTGGGGGGGAATATGTCGAGCTTGGGGGGATGTAGCTGTTGGGAAATGTAGCAGTGGGGGGATGTAGTGGTCAGGGGATGTAGCAGTAGGGGGGGATGCAGTGGGGGAAGATTCCCCCTTCCACCCCTACAAATCGCGCCCTGTATATATGAGATCTCGACAATATTCTTCAATATGCCAGGTTGTGACTACAATACCGACGCACCCACTGGGAAAGAAATTAGTTCCAACGGATGCGCCGGAAATCGAATTGTGCGAACGACAACAGAAGGAATCAGAGGAGGAAACTGCCGACGACCTTGCACCTCAGAGAGGTCACATACTCTGGATTCGAGGGTTGACCCGTCTACAGCACCAGGTAATGCAAAAGATATTTAACCCCTTAACTGGGGATCCCGGATATATCCGTCCATTTTACATTGAGTTACAGTTAAATACACGGTTAAGGGGTTAAATGCTATGACAAGTATTTTTAACTGTACATATTTTACTATTAATATTATTGTATAAGTAGTGAAATAATGCATATACAATGACTAAGGTTGTTGTACTAGGTTTATCTTTTAATAGATTTTTCCAAAACTAAATACTCAATTGCGTATCAGTTAAAATTGTGTCTCTGTGAGAATTGCGTTTTTTCAAATCTTAGAATATTTTCTTGTGTAGTCACTTCTGTTTTATTTATTTTTTAGTTTGTATAGCTGCAGAAATATCCACAAAATTCCGTTGTTTTGCACTGGTTATGTTATGCATGTTATTTCATCCAGTATTACGCTTAGAAATTTTATACAGTTTATTCTGTTATGATGATCTCTCTTATTTTCTTGCTGCACTGTTAAGTTTAAACATTAATTTGTATGCTTTATTACCACTTACCTACTATTTCCTACTGGTGTGTTCCCTATTCAAAGC
Organism: Metaphire vulgaris; assembly: GCA_018105865.1. Lineage (NCBI taxonomy): Eukaryota > Metazoa > Annelida > Clitellata > Crassiclitellata > Megascolecidae > Metaphire > Metaphire vulgaris. Next base: position 2,773,591 of record CM030832.1, read on the forward strand.
ATGTCGTTTTTGCAAGTCTGATTTCTTCAACTCTTCCCAGTCAGGTACTTTTTTGTCCTAGTCAAGGACTTTTTTGCTTTGACATCTCATTTCGTTTTAATAGGGTTTGCTCAAGCATACTTCCTTCTGTGCAGATATCTGGTTCAATTTATGTAGAGCCATGCTAAAATCCAAGTCCTCTTCAACTGATTGTTGTTTTTGTTTGAAACTTACACTATCCAAAACATATTTTGTTTCACAATTAATTTTGATTTCCATGTGTCAAGTTTTGCACAAAAATCTTGAACATGAAAGTTATTTGTGGTCGTTTGGTTAATCCCAAGACTTCTTCGGATAAAGAGGAGGGATTCGAGTTTATCCTTGGGTCCATCCAAACAGGATACTTCTTCTGCACAAGGATTTTCTTTCCAGCTTTTGACATTGACACCATTCTTATCTTCTTTCGACCATCCTCTGGGGGCATGTCTGTCAATCTTTTCACCTGCTGAACGACTTGCCGACATCACATCCAGAGAAAAAAATTATCACGAGAGATTATCGGGCAATCCTGAACGGCTCGGATCTGTCTTTTCAGCGCCTGTCGACCGACCTCACCGCCAGTTCATGGAACCCAAAGGAACTGAACGCGTCCATATCCCTCGACAGCGCCTGCCCGCCCAGCGCGGAGAACCGCTACGTGCGGCGCATGTCGCTGATGACGGGCCGCCCAATCAGGCTTAGCGTCCAGCCACCGGAACTCCAGCGACAGAGGTCCTGTGATCCATGCCATCCGGTCTCTCACAATTTGCTGAATACAATCAAGGAATGACAAGAGAAAGAGAAAACGACACGAGATGAAGCAGAACACCGCCCTTGTTTCTGGACGCCAGTCGCCAAAATGGCGGATTGAAATCTTTGCGAAGGGAGCTACATAAATCGAAGAAAACCGTACCGAAGAAGTGTGCCAATACATGTATATACATGTCTGCTCTGGATGTAGCCTGCCTGCATGCACATTATCTCAAAATGAACTTGAAGCCCCTACTATGACATTAGTTGGGGAAATGTCTTCCACTGATTTCTTTATGATTTTGGTGATTTTTAGCTAGAATTTGAATTTAATTTTCCGTTTGTTTGCTAATCTACGCTACCCTTAGGCATTAGTCACTGATTTAAGTCATTTTTTCACTGTCTCTTCTTTGTTTACAGCTTGATGCAAAAATAATTTGTGACCAAGTATTCGTTTATGTAACTTCTTTTAATTTCCATTCGTTTTTTATTTAATTTATTGAATTGTCATGTGAATAATATTATGTTTTGTTGTAGCTTATAATTCCTGGTAGTTTTATGTTTTCAGTTCTGTTTCTTTTTCAAAATCGTCACTTTGTGCTGATAAAAATTTGAACAATGTACACTTGTTATGGCTTAATAAGTGCTAGAAACATTTGAAATCTAATATTATGTCAATATGGCCATCTATCTACATGTAATTGTGTATTTTATGTATTACTGAAGGTCAAATTTAAACTATATTGCATTAAATTATTAAGAAAATTGGTTCCAAAACGAGGAATAAGTATTTAAGCTGTGGTTTTGTCAGGGATATTTTTACACCCCCTAACGCCCCCCCCCCAACACCCTCCAATTTTAGGTCGACACCTCCCAAAATTTCCTAATCTAAGGATGGTATGTACCTAAATAGCCCCGAACACCCCAAATTTTACCGACACCCCCTAAATTCACAATCCTAGAAATAACCCTGGTACCGTACTGTAGCTACTGAAATCATACTTGAAAGTGACCAACAAACTATTTAAATGAAAAGTTTATTTATGTATGTCTTAATTGTTTCATTATGCTAAAGAAGTTAGTCAAATAAGTTAATGACATTATAGAGCTTTCCCCTTGCCATGTACAATGGAGTGGATCAGCGGGAGGAAACCAGTAGACCCTGACTAGGAAGTTCCCACTTTTCCTCCCTCCGCCACAAATACTACGCTTGATGCGTGTCATCTATTCCTTTAATTTGACAATATTTGCACATTGTGTGAAATCTGAGTAAGGGGTCGTCCATAAATGACGTCACGCGACTTTGGCAGTTTCTTACCCCTCCCCTCGTCACAAGTCGTCACAAAATGTCAGACCCTCCTTAAAATGACGTCACAACGCGTTAACTCCCCCCTCTTTCTAATGTTAAAATTAATGTTTTGATGCACTTATTTCTTGAATGAAACGGGTATTGCAATGAATTCGTTTGAAAATACTCATTGCAATTATCACAGCTGAAGCGATATTCAGAAACTTTTCAAATTCTTTTTCAAAAATGAATGTTAGGGGCCTAAGTGTTAGATACGTTCAACTTTGCGGTAACATAGCATTGCGTTATTAGTAACAGTATCTAGTATTATGTGGCGTCACATTTCTGGGAACCCCCCTCTCCCCGTCGTCACATCGTCACAAATGTTTGGAACCCCCTCTTAAGTGGGTAACGTCATTTATGGACAGTCCCTAACTTTCATTCAACCAAACGCAGTTAATAACATACTAGATATTGCCTGATATGATAAATAGTTAGCCTGTATGGCTTTTGTGATATAATGTAAACTCGTACGCAGAGAGTTTAGCCATAGAACTTGCAACAACAAGAAATGTGAACAAACCAAACAGATGGCATCAGATACCAGTGGCAGTTCCAGGATTTCTTGGTGGGGATGAATGAATTCATAGAAAGTTGGGGGGGTGAAAATAGAAGGAAAAATCAAAAAATTGCCGGAAAAGGCTGAAAAGGGGAATTTCATCCATAATTTTACCAAAAAATAGGCTGCCAAGCTAAAAAAACCGGTCATCACAGTTAGTTTTACTAGACTTTTATCCAAAAATAGGTTTTCACAAGCAAAAAGTAACTCCGAAAGTCCGGTGGGGATGCTTCTCCACTGATCCCCCACGTGGAACCGCCACTGTCAGACACCAATTAACCGTATCGTTTCTAACAGTGGCGTAGCTAAGATCCCGGAATAGGTAGGGAGGGCACATCAACATTTTTAGGGGGAAAAGTATGTGACGAGCACAAATGCTCATTAAGGAGTTCCTCGCATTTCATTCGAGTGTTCGCATCGATTATGCTACCTAGGCTACTCCGAAACCCAAAAATGTCCAAACTTTTTGGCGCAGGTCATACGACCGGTCCCAACCTGTGTAGGGACCCCCGATAAACCCTCGCGACTACGCCAGAAATCGAATATCCGCCAAGTAACTTGCGAAAACTATAAACACTAAATCAAATAGGTAGCATAACTATTTTATTGGTTTTGATCCATATAGCCTTAGTGGCTATGCCGTCTGTGCAACTAACAACTATACTGAGGTCACTATAGCGGTGTTCCTTAAAGACAGTGTAGACCTATTTGGCCCCACTCTCTTCCTTATGTTCATAGGCGATATCACATCAATACTCCAAGACCTTGATGTTGAATTTAAACTTTTTGCCGATGATATCAAATTATACAGCTCGTTTACAAACGATTCATTAGAAAACCTAGCTACAGTCTGCCAGCGTCTTACCGTGGTAGCATATTATAATGACTCCCATATGATAATAACTAAACCCCTCATTATTATAGGCCCTATATATAATAATGACTGGGGAGTCATTATTATATGGGATCTTTATTATATGCTACACCGTTTGGGCAAAAACGTGGCAACTCCCAGTAGCAGTCAATGAATGTTTTTGTAGAATGTAGAATTTCCAATTCTAGGCCTTCCGAAAAATCACCTCAGCCAGTGGTGTCAATCTGTAATAAAAGTTGTGAGGGTCCACCTGTTGTTGTGCTTAACCCAACCATTTGGCATAATAATATTCTTATTACTTATCAGTGGCGTAGCCAGGATTTCCGGAAGGGGTTTGGATTTTGGTTTTGACATGACCAACTTCGGGAAAATCTTGACAAGCAAAAAGGTCATCTATTCTACTTTTTCCCAACGAGCCGGGAGGGGGATTTAGCTAGGGGGCTGCTGTTAGTTGATGTAGTATGCCAAAATTTCCTGGAGAAATTTGGAATTTCCGGGGAGGAAAAGGGCAATCCCCCTCCCGGAAACGACCTAGATTAAACCCTGTCCGCTACGGGCAACGTCCGTGTTACTTTGCTTTTTGTCCTGGTTGAAATGTTAAAAAATTATGCTTCTAACTTTTGGTTCTGCTTACTTTTGCACTGCCATGAACGTCACTGCAATACTATTCTAATAGTCAACTACTGTCTCTGGTAAATGTGTTTCACGGTAGGCCTATCGGCTAGAAGTGCAGTAAGTATGCCTACTAGGCTACAGGCATTGCATGCGTTTGGCTGGTCTATGTGGTAGCGGTAACTGTTCAAATCTGGTGATTAAAATCTATCGTTCACAGGCATTAGCGTCGCTACGGGGGCGAATGGGGCAACTGACTCCTCCTCCCCAACCTGACCCCAGGTCACCTATCACATTCGCGCAAATCCGGTGATAAAGTTTTTGTGTTGAAGGGGTGGGGTGAGGTAAGGAATCTGACACGCCAGCCCCCTTTGCCCCCACCCAGCCCTAAATTCCCGGCGACGCCACTGTTCACGGGAATAAATAAGTTGTAAACGCGGGTTTCAATTTCCACACAACCAATGCACTTGGCGCCCTTTGCTAATAATTTCGTTTTACATTTTTACGTTGTCTTAAACTATTCTGTGGGGCGGAAGATGGCAGAGTGGGTTACGTGCTGGAGCGTCAGGCTGACGGAGCGGGTTCAAGCTCCGTTAGTGCCCCTATAGTGGCTTTCACGCAGGCAGTAATGCCTCCTACGAGCCACTTTAAATCATGCTAAGTTTCATGCTAAGTTTTATTCTGCCTCTGTGTTCAATTTCAGATATGTGTAGCCAACGCATTCCAAGAGATCGGGGCTACCGCACCCCACCTACCCTACAAACACCGACATTCCTTCGCGTCGGCCGATTCCATGCAGGCCCGATACTCGATAGTAGATGCCGCAACAGCAAACGCCAAGTAGTAGTTGTACGTCAAATCTTAGTACAGTTCATCGGAGAGGCCCCTCAAACTGGCAACCACATCCACAGCCGGGAAAGACGGAACGAACGCGGACAGGAAGAATACTTGAATAATTATTGGAAACGTCTGTACAGGTTCCAGTGTATATATAGTTATTCGTATATGTGTGTACGATTGGCTGAACTATATACACACATGTATACTATGCTGTAGTAGTGAGTTGAGGTTGCCAGTTGGAAAACCGCAAAAAAATCTTTTCCAGTTGTCGATTTCGAGAACTGGAAACAATGTATGTCATCATCCGTTTGCCTTTTCTGTTTAGTTGTTTCCGTCACTAGGTTCGCTTTTTTTACTGCAAAATCCAAGCACAGCCTGTGAACTATAAGCACCCGTTTACATAGGCTTATCCCACGTCGTCATGCAAGTCCATCACAGACCTTGAATTCCAATGGCGACCAGTTGACAACTGCTTCAGCAATATAGCCTACCTCCATTTTCCAATTTTTGTGTATTGTACTGACCAGATAACATTACTTATTAATTCATCTTCTCTGACAGACAGACGACTAGCGAAATAAATAATAGCCTAGTAGCCTCATTTAGCCTAAATCCAAATAGTTAAAGTAAGATAAATTGCTTATAAACATCTTTCCATGTAACTGTTCCGGATTTAGTTTTAGAATCGAAATAGAGAAATCAATTAAATTAGTTAAATAACAAGTACGCCGAATATAGATATGGAGGTCAGATAAAAAACAAATACCGACATTTAAATTGTATGGCTAGTTATTTATGGAAACTAAATTATAAAATTTGTTAAAGACTTTATTACAATGTGAACTTATTGAAAATTGCTTATAAATAGGGTCAATATTTAAATAAAGTGCTTAAATCGAAGAAGTTAACGTTGAATGGCATAAGTAATGTGTTAACGAGTCATATTGACTCGTAGAACTTACGCGGCTGTCAATACTTACCCGGTAATGAATTGTACTCGGTTTTGTAGAAAATATACGTAGGACATTTACTTAAAACAGATATTCAAAAATGCAGCTAAACCGACCTATTATCTTGGAAATATTTTAAAAATAAAGACTCCAAAGTTTTGGCATCATACATGTGACGCCCCAGCACCGATCACGAAATAGACAAATTACCTAAAAATGACGATCGTTCTTTGAATTACAATCGCACAATAGCCAAGAATACAGTAGTAGGCAAACCTTTCGCCAGTTGATTGTGCAATTTCTTGAAACCCAGAATGCAATTTTCAAGCAATTTCTGTACTTCATTATAAGTTATACTGCAAAGTTTCGTTGTTTTTTTCGCAGTCGGTTTGCATATCACATTGAAATCGAATGGTGTAATAGGAACGACATAGTAAGTAAGGTCGATTATAAATGTCAGTTTTTGTTGTTGTATAAGGCATATTGAAGCGTTAATCGTTTTTAATTAATAGCAGGGTAAGTGTGTTAATTAATCGTGTGATAAAAATTGATAGCCTATTCGTAACGTAGCAATAATATTATAGTAGCGTCAATAAAAACCTCTTGGTTTACTGGCGATTTCTTGAGTTCAAGAAATTCGCATAAGATGTTTATTCTCTTTAAATAATTATTCTTTGAATTAGTAAATGTATCGCTAATTTTAGGATAAAGTAAACTATGCCCCGACTTTTCTTACTACGCAAATTTCCGTTAACCTCAACAGTGTAGGCCTATACGGATGACTTTTAGGCCTATGTGAAAAATTTAACGGCGTTAAAGCAGTCATCGAAAAAATCATTTTTATTTCATTGTAGGTGTAACTTTTTTGCCCGAAAGCATTTTTTACGTTTTTAATTAATAATTTTAATTAAATAATTTTAATATTTTAAAATATTTTTGCACAGATGTGTCCCATCAATGCACTTATTGTTCGTCACAGCAGTTTTATTGCATCACTGCATGTCAAAAGTCTGAATGCGTGCTTATGAAGACCCATGTTCATTAAGGAGGCAAGACTGTTGCTAATTTTGCTTTTCTAAAACTAAATATACTGTATATCGAGGAACTGTGACTTTTAGAAACATTGGCAGGTTAATTGAAAGTAAAATTTAGCATTAACATACATCAATGTTACCATCTAAACAAAAAACGCCAATCGTAAAATCTGATCACCAGCGCCTAAGAATACCTTTCCAAGGCGCTATAGAAATCCACGAGATTTTACTTACTTACTTACTTACTTACCAGAATCTGAGCATAATGCCACTGCAGCGCGTCTACACATTTCGCAGTGTCGATTTCCGTGCACATTTCCTTCAATCCTGCCTTGCAATCTTAAAAGCGTTTAGCTCTTTCTTGCAGTGCTTTCCTAAATACGGGCATGTGCCTACAATGTGTTTCGAATACTATGCAGACTATAACGTTTGTTTAGTGTGTGGCCGTCCATGTAACGTGAGATTTTGACGTAGGCTGTCCGCTGAACTAGCAACGATTCGTCGGTTCAAATTTTTAAAGCTAACTGATGCACCATAAAAACTTAATAAAACAATTTGATTGGCTGATGACTATAGACAATGACAGTAGATCCCTCTACTATTGGCTAAAACATTTGAAAATTTGAAATCCGTTGATGCGGTTTCTTGCTGGATAATCTTTCTATGGAGCGTTTAATATAATTGAAAAACAATGTTTCAATATAATTTGCATGCTTGATTTGTAATTACAAATTTACATAATTTGCAATTACATCGTTCGAAAGAGATTTCACGCTTTTCTTCAACCTTTAGCTTTCAATTGCCTTATTTATCGTATATCTGTAAGATATCTTTACTTTCGAAGCCAATCTTTTAGCACTCAAAATCAATTAAACTCGGTTTTTGCCTATTTTGTCTGCAACAAACTTGTGAAAATCGCCTCTGCTGCTGCTGCTGCTGATGATGATGATGGGTTGCTGATGCCCATGCAAAAATTTCTCCCGACTGCTTTCGACACTTGAAAATCTGTTTGGCAATATCTATCGCCGCCACTGGAACCTCAATGTCAGTTGTTATTCGAAAAGCTGCAATTGTGATATTCTATTAGGATTAAATGATGAATGGGCTAGAATCGCAGACCGTTGTGGCAGGAATGTGCAAAAATTTGGGTCCTTAGTAAATTCCTAATAGTTGTGGGCCTATTGCTGATCTCCTGCGAAAGCATTTTAAATAATAAAATTAGCAAACGTTTCACGGAATGTTCACTCTCTTCTTGATTGTCGACGACTTATGATTAATCCGGATAGATGTTTGTGGAGATTTATAAGATTTTCTGTAGTATTTATTAAATATATACTTAGTTTAAAACTAATTATGACAGGTCTTCCGAGAAAGCTGTGTGCAGGACGCCGGCAAATCTTTATGTTTAATGTGTGCTTAGACGCGTCCTTAAGACTGCATTACATTACGGTACAATTAGCGATGTAACAGATTGACACGATTGTGGATCGATCAAACCTGTTTCGTTTCGAATAGTTTTAGCGATTATTTTATACCTATAGCTGTATCCCTGCTTTATATCTATACCTATATCCCTGCTATAATGGTGTTCAATTTTGCTAAATACTTCATTTTGCGGCAAACCCAAGTTTTGTTGTAGACATCACAGTAAATGTGCCACTACAGTTTGTCATTGCGTGTAATTCGTCATTCTGAAATTATATATACATTCGACAAATCAGCTAGAATATTTTGCTGGCTGAGTTAAGATATATAACGCCGATTTGCTGTACTCGCCGAGTTAACGCGATTGCTAGAGACGATTTGTGATGGGGCATATATTGTGTGGGGTATATTGTTTTCACTTCTAGTGCGAGTGGTAGCCTAACTGAGCAGCTTTGTGGTTTTCTTATTTAGTGTTTCCGAAATGATTTTTGCAGAGTAGATTTAGGCCAATTTCCTTTACAGAAGCAATATTGTTCTATTGACGTGTGTGTTGTAGCGTTGTGCCGTATAATTTTTCCAGAGTAATCGTTTCACGAACACATGACATGACATGCGCAAGGTAATGCTGATATAATGTGCTGTGTACACGGACTTTGTGATGCCATTTGATTGTATTAAGGTATTTCTTTAGCGTGACTTAGAATATTGCTTGTGTTTGGCGTACAACTTTGTGCGCTACGATTGGTGACAAATGTGAACAACTATTAAACTACTGTGTCTGCTTATTTTGCACCAAAATGAAATGCTTATTAACCTGCGGCATGTCGGTCATATCGCATGGGTGTCGTGATCCAGTGTTTATTCTAGCCACCTTGACATTGGGGGGATTTTGAAATGTTTGGGGGGACAAGGTCTGAGTCTCCACACTTTTGGAGGGGAAATTTCCATCCCCAGCCAACATATAAAAATGGGGGGATTTTAAACTTGGGGGAATTCCCCCTCAGAGAAGGCCTAAATGAACACTGGTCGTGATCAATACAGTACGTGTCGAATTTAGCAGGCGAGACCTGATAGTCCACGTACAATCCGATTTCTATCTGGACATCGAGTAGATGTCAACATTTTTGGGCGTGGACATGTTGAGAATGTCAAGATTGGCTTGACGTAACCGTAAACATAGAACTAATTTGAACTGGCTGCTATTTCAGCCATCGCTTGACTATGACTTAACAAGCCAAATATCAGAAGGAGACTATAAGATAACTATATATGAAGACTACATTAATTTTATTTATCCAGTTCTCATTTTCATTTTCATTTGGTTAGACGGTGAATTTGTACGAGAATTTTTCCAACTCAAGCGATTAGTGTTTTTCTCGTATATTTGAGAAAAGGAGAGTAGATGTGCATTTAAACTTTTGTATAATAGTTTTTTTTTAAACTTCATTTTTCAATGTATAATCATTGAAAGTTATTAGGGAAAATTCTTATGGCTGAACATGAAACCTATTATTTTCGTTAACCCGTTTGAACTGGCCTAGGGAGTTTTCACTCTTCTAAATGTATTTGTAGGGGATACTGAAAACGTATGCTTACACTTTTTCGGTGACATGCAAATGATATTTGATTCAAATTTTACAATTTTTTTACTTGTTTATTCAAAGTGAATAGCCTAAGCCCTACTGTATGATGCATCAAAATCAGTAACAAATTTTGCTATCAATCGTTCTTTCCGTTTTTATCAGAAGGTTAGATAAACTGAATTCCAGGATGGATATTTTACTATACGCTTTCATTATATAGTTACTTTTGCTTGTGGATCTCGGTTTGAATTTTGTTATTCTGGCTATTTATTTTAATGGCAATGTAACTTAAGTGCGACTAAATTCCAGCTGTCTGATATTCTGTGGCATAATCTTCAAGCGTTCTTTGTTGAAAGTAGGCTGTTTACCTTGATTTTTAAACACTGAACATTATTGCGCATTAAGTACGCGCAAGACCAGTTTAATATCTCCAAGGCATGTTTGCAAATCGGAGATTTATCTGTGAGTTCAAAATAACGTTCTCTTTGGCGATGGTATGGATTTAACTTCGCATTGGTCGAGACTGACCTCCTCTCCGATGGGGTCGAACAGTTTTTGGGTGGGGGTACGAACAAGCACTGTTTTTTACTATGATCAAACACTGGTATAGACATATATGTTTTTTGTAAGCATTTCATCTGTACTGCTGTATTTTTGCAAATCCTTACTATAAATAGGGTCCGTTTGTTGTTCTAGTCAGATGGATAGTTTGCTGCTAGTTGAGCTTGTATTTCCCAGTCTTCCATTAGTCCACTAGCATGCAACAGGCAGTGTAATGTATTGCATAGCTTGTAACGTTTGCATACAAATACAGACCTAACAAAAAACATGTATGTTCTGCAAGTTCACAGAAACCATGAAATGCATGCGAATCGTTGCTGTGTTATTATAGGCGTGACGCTAAAATTTCGATGTATTCAATAATAGCCATGAAAGTTAGCCTATGTCAGGCAGTCATTAAGTTTCTTATAATAAGTAACTACATTTTAACTGACCAATTTAATAATAACCTAAGTGGCGCTTAACTATTACTTTTGAGCATGTATAGCGACGTGTGTGTACGCTTACCTTTAGTGATTTTTGTAAATCCAACCGCGCAAATATAGCGCCTAGGAAAATGACTAAAATAGCAACCAAACTTTTAAGGTGTCTTTCGAGATTTCTATTCTATTTAGACGTGTCCAAATACCATCTGAATACGCTTTTCCTGGTATTCAATTTTTAGCCACAGGTTTTTCATTGTACATTTGCATATTTATTTTAGGCCTGCATAGTAGGCTGTATTGATATAGACTAGTATGTGACGTCATATCTATTTAACTTATTTCGCTTTTTCATTGATTTTCGATTATATTTTGGTTGATTGGTTTTTCTGTTACATAATTCTGAAGAGATGATTTTATGACGCTTAGTAACCTAAGCTGGAGAAGAGGAAAACGCTTCTTTAATATTCAATCAGCAATTCTTACTAACAAGACTTGGATTGTCGATTTTTTAAAAATCCTCAACAGCAAATATGGATGCGGAACTTTGCGATTGCAACATGCGTACAAGTGAACGTTGCAAAATTGTGTCTGTTTACACGAGGTAATGGTATCTTTCGAACATTTCTGCATTGTACATAGACAAACCATGAATAACTCAATATATGGTCGTCAGTATAGTAAGTTATTCATCATATATATACATATATATATATATATACACACACATATATATATATGTTCATCTTTTTTCCTGTTAGATGTGCGAATGATTATAGGTTGTCAGGTGACTATTACGTAGAAATTGTTGATGTTTCGTGTTTCTTACTTAACAGACATTTAATTCATCAATATTGAATACATTTTGGTTTATTTATATGTCGTACGAGCCATGCAGTCGCCGTTAGAATCTCGTCACCAAAATAATACTTCTTGTGTGTGTTTGTGTGTGTGTATTGCTATGGTCCGATCATCTGACTGGAACCGGCACATGGCTACAGTAAGCTTACCGTGTATTGTAGCGATTATTTCCAAACGGACGTTGTCAAATTTTCAACCATCTCAATCGATCACCGTTTTTTGTGATATATTCTTGAACATGCATGCATGCATTCCCAGTTACGCACAAATCTTAATGTTTCCTAGACTGTGTTTTTCTTACTCGCTTGTTCCACTCGATTCCAAAAACACGAGCACACCGCGCTGCAACACTAGAAGGCTTATAGTACATTTTTGCATAGCCGTCAGTTACATACTTATTTGTTAGTTTTGCAGTCATACGGCTTTTATTATATATATGATGATCGTTGTGCTACACAGCCATTTTGTTATTGAACGAAGTTCATATATATATATATATCGTATATATATATATATATATATATATATATATATATATATATATATATCGTCACAACTTCGAGTAGGCATTAGTTTTTTATACATAAATGTCAAATTATTGTTTAATTATTAAAATCGACACGATGAAATTTCTGTTATCTTGAAGAGAGGTTCTGGAAAACGGCATGAAATTACAGTGTGCAGCTTTAGATCTAAGGCTGTCATAAAGAGTGTGATCTGTCAATATTTACGTCTTGTAGCTGTGAAGTCATTTACTCAAAGTAAATGCATAGGTACCTCCTCCATCGCTTAGCTGCGCGATTCTCTTGATGGTCTCGTTTCGGCCGGACTGCTGGTTTATTTAGGCAAAGGCGCATTTAAAAATTGTGGCTAATCCATATCCTCCTCTCCCCCATTCCCGGGAATCTTGTACCATATGTACAGCAGATATCGAAATAGCGTATAGCTAGCTAGCTACGGTGGTTAGTAACGTTAACTGTTAAAAGAGCGAATATATTCAATCAACGTTAAATTCGAGGCTGAATTTGATTTGTGGGGAGTGGGGGGAGGTGAGAGGGGTCGAAGGTCCAATCCAATTAGTGGTCGAAGACGACATATCAATGGGGTGAAAGGTTTTAGTCATTGGTCGTCCGATCTCCTAGTGGGAGTATTTTAAAACCGCGCTGTTAATTTAGAAATGTCGAACCTTTGTGACAACTGGCCGTTTGCCCGTCAAACATTACGGTAAATCAGCTCTTGTTTTCCTAACCGTTAGACATGGGAAAGCCTCGCAGTTTTGTGAAAGCTTTAGTATAATGGGTTTTAGGACAACTGCGTCACAAAAACGTGATGCAATGTGTAAACTTAAACCAGGCATTAATTTTCATTAATTTTAACCTATTTTCGTGTTAAGGACTATTATTATATTTATTGTTATTATTATTATTATTATTATTAGTAGTAGTAGTAGTAGTAGTAGTAGTAGTAGTAGTAGTAGTAGTAGTAGTAGTAGTACTACTACTACTACTACTACTACTAAGTCGATATGCTTCAGTCTAATGGTGAGCTTTGGAACTCCGCCCTACTGCGAAGTCTTGTTAAACATGAGCGAAGGCATATTCTGTACATGCAGTAAAGAGTGCTTTTGACTTTTTGGGGAAAGCGCGTTTTGTGTGCGTTTCAATCAATTAATCAGTCAATCAATCAGAAAACATCTTTAGCACCATTATAATAACACCACCATGCAGTCGATGACCGCTTCAAAATGAAAATCTTAGTCGGAAATCGTGTCCGTGGTGATGTTACTGCTTGAAAAATCCATGGATCGGTCCATAGTTAATTGTCTGGTCCCGACTAGGGAGGCCAGTGTACGCGCGTGTGCCTATCTGGCCTGCGCGTCGACCAGCCGGCATTTATAAATGGTCCGTCTTCGAGAATCGTCAGTCAGTTTAACTTTGGCGAAGAGCAAAAGACAGTATTTTTGATTTTCCGTTGAAGTCCGTTGTTAGAAATCAGCTGCATCTCATCAGGTAGGTATGAGTCAATTTCAGACTGAATGTCTCTTGTACTGTAGTAATTGCAAATTCGCAGAAACTTGTAATATTTAGAATGATGCCGAGCTTTCGAATGCAGTCATTTGGGTTTATAAGTAGTATCAAAATCATAACCCAGTCCTCGGCAATTAGAGGTTTTGCTCGAAATTAAAATTAAAATTGCGAAAAATCGTCTAAAGTTGATATTGCGAGTCAATAAATGTGCTTTCGCGGATCATAAACAGGCCCGCCGAGAGAAATACAGTTGAGCGTCGCATCAAACGTCTGCAGCGAGACAAACGCTTGTTCCCGGCTGCGACGTTGTCAATTTTAAAATTTGGGTCTCTTTAATTTTTCGCCATATTTTAGCAAACTCTAAAGATATCAGCATGAAATTTAGCAATTACATCAGAAACATTCTCAGGTATATGGCCTATAAAATGTATTGAAATCGCTACACACGCGGCCGAGATATTAAAAGTCAAACAAGGGGCCAGTTTTTACTTTTTTACACCCTGTAGATGACTGGGTGAGGCAAACTATTCTTAAATTCTAAAGGTAATAATCTAGTGATTTTTTAAATAAATTTTTTTCATTTTCGAAGCAAACAGTGCTTGTTGAGCGGAAAATATTACGGTATGCTCCTTCCTCCTAGAGAAATCGCTATTACTTTTCCTGTATTTAGACAATATTGAATGTGTAGGCTATCACTGATTGTAACCGATGTTTACCGTCCTGAAGGTCAGATCAGACCAAGTACACTTTCGGAAGCTGGTACTGACGTTCCACAATGGCGTTGCACCTAAATCTTTGCGTTTCCATGGTGATTGCACTGGCGATTGCAGAGACTGCAATCAATTCCACGCCGCGTCGCTAATATAAGCTTACGCAACAACTGGCATATTATAAATATTTCATCATATATGAATTCGAAAGTGGAGAAGTGGGGGTAGGGCGTATCATCAAAATAATGTTGTTACTTGGGGGGCTATATACTTGCATAGTTTGCACCACAGAATATCCGCAAATACTTCCGGATAATATCCGAAGAATCCCGGCTAGAATTACAGCCCTAGACAGGATTCCAGAGTAGATGGCACATCGACATTGTCCGGTAAAAAAAGTCTCCGACGAGGAAAAAAATAGTCCACAAAGACTCCCACCTCAAATTTCTCGACGGTTTTGCCCAAATTCCTACGACCGGTCCCAGGCAGAACATAGGGACCCGCGCCCCTTACCCTTCCCCGTGGCTGCGCCAATGTTAATCATTCCAAAATCTAAGCACGCAGGACACATACACATACACACACACGCACACAAACACGGAAAGACGATCCAGTGGGATTACACCGACGGCGGCTGCGAGTCGGACGAGAAGTCAGAAGTAAGTCAGACGAACGAACAGTGGCGGCTACAGGATTTGGCAAGTGGGGGACCGTTGGGGTGGCAACTTCTAATCATGGGGGCCGACCATTTGTTGTTAGGTATGTAGTATTAAGTACAGTAGCGTCATTTCACACTTTTCTTGGGGCGAGAAAATTTTTTGCCAAATTTTAGGCAATTTGTGCAAATTTACGCAATTTTTTTGCAAATTTCAGGCAATTTTTGCAATTTTGTTTCCAATTTTGGCAATTTTTGGGCCAATTTTGACAAATTTGCAATTTTAAAATATTTTTGGGTAAATTTTTATATATAGTATATATATATATATATATAGTATATATATATTATATATAGTATATATATAGTATAGGGTCTCAACAGGGGGCCACTGGGGGGCCAGTATCTCAGTAGGGGGGGCACGGGCCTCCTGGCCCCCCGGTGGAGCCGCCACGGCGAACGAAGTAGGAGGCTACCGTAAGTCGGATAAGGATGACATCCGAGTCTCGTGTCACTCGAGATCTCGAATTTCTGTTGATATGGACATCGTGCACAAAACGGACCACAGGCGCACTAAAAAACCAGACCACAGTGCAGCACTCAGAAAACCAGTAAGCTACATTGTGTGTTAGATTTGAGGGGGCTTGGTAGTAGCAGCAGTAGTAGCAGCAGTAGTAGCAGCAGTAGTAGTAGTAGCAGTAGCAGTAGCAGTAGCAGCAGCAGCAGCAGCAGCAGCAGCAGCAGCAGCAGCAGCAGCAGTAGCAGCAGCAGCAGCAGCAGTAGCAGCAGTAGCAGCAGCAGCAGCAGCAGTAGTAGCAGTAGCAGCAGCAGTAGCAGTAGTAGTAGCAGTAGTAGTAGTAGTAGTAGTAGTAGTAGTAGTAGTAGTAGTAGCAGCACCAGATTTTAAGTCCTAGTCTTACTAACGTAGGCTTTTTAAAATACAGAATGACCTTAAAAGTCCTGTCTTTTGGTTTTAAAATCTGGGGAATAGAAGAAACTTTGCCGATGTCAATGACATCATGTCCGTTTTAAAGTGCACTGCATAACACGCTCCACGATGACCAGAACGTCTTTGCTTGATATGGTACTTCCTGCTCTCCCACCCCACTCTCTAAGGACACGCCATGGTCTTTGACCGTGGGCGAAATACCACAAGATCCTCTTCCGGTGACGTAGATGGCAATCGAGGCGCAGACGAAGGTCGTTCGTTGTGACAGACGCATGCTCTGAAGGCAGACGACCTTCGACGCCAATCGTAAATTATCTCGTAAAAGCAGTCGACGCACTTAATCATTCGCTCGAATTGAGTGCGCGTTCGTTTATTGGCACCAATCGCAGTCATTCATTCATTCATTCATTCATTCGTGGACGATTTCTATAGCGCTGTAACAAGGCTGAGGCCCACAACAAAAGCGCTTTAACATCTCAACTATACCCCAACCCAAACAGATGCGTTTTAAGCTCTTGATGAAGTGCTCAGGAGTATTAGCCGTGGGGTGACATCGTCGGGAAGAGAGTTCCACAAGATGGGGGTTACCGCATGCAAAGGATCTCTCTCCAAACTTAGTAGTCTTGGAGGGAGGAGGAACCTGAAGTTTGACCCTACGACTCGAACGGAGCGACAATCTCCTGTCGCTATACTGCGGTCTCTTTACAAGAGAGGCAAGGTACTCCGGACAGTACGGTCATGCAGCACTCTGTACGTTGTTATCGTTATCGTTGTTATCGTTATCGTTGTTATCGTTATCGTTGTTATCGTTATCGTTGTTATCGTTATCGTTGTTATCGTTATCGTTGTTATCGTTATCGTTGTTATCGTTATCGTTGTTATCGTTATCGTTGTTATCGTTATCGTTGTTATCGTTATCGTTGTTATCATTTCATTTCTTTGCACTTCATCAATGTTGAAAATGCAGAGCGAAGTCATTTGCAGTCGGCTTTAATCTTTTAATCGTTCGCCGTTTTCGACTGAGCACAGGTTTCGCCAATATTATGGACTGTACTATTAAGTTAATATTCCTGTATAGGCTTAATATCAACTTATAATTTGGCTATACTTCTCAAATTTCTTTTTGTTGTATTCACGAATGTATATCTAGACCAAAATTGACCTGGTGAATATTCTGTAATCTGTTTTCATCTTATTATAATTTCAAGTGATGTCATTTATTACGATTATTGATGTCTGATAGTTGAGTTGAAATAAACCTCAATAAACCCATAAAATTTAACCTAATTTAAAAGGAATAATAACAAAAATAGGCTCGCGAAGGAATAAAGTCCAATAAAAACTTAGAGTTGTGCGGCGTGCAATCTCACCCATGGGACTTAGAACTAACGCCCACAGATTAACAGACTAACAGACTAACAGCCTTCGTCTTTCGATTGTCAGGCAAGAGTAGATTTCTAAAGCAGAAGTAGAATAGGAGCAAAGCGACAAAATTATTAAAAGAAATTTCCGGCGATGGATTCAGAATCAACGTAAAGTTTCAGTCTTTTTTTGGTGGGTGGGGGTGGGGTGGGGTGGGTGAGTTGTCTTCCATTCGTACAAAATTTTATCGGAGTGTTCCATTTGCCAGAGGGTTAGTAGTTTAATTCTCCCCGACGGGTTAAGGCCGACCAAACCTTCTTGGATGGGTGGAAAAATCTAGGATTCTAACGTCCCGACAACCCATACACTGGAGGTCGAAAAGTGTTGAGAGGAAATCGCTGACCCCCCCCCCCTCTCCCTCCCCTCACTACTTCCCTACGCTCTCAAGAGTCGACGAATGATGAAAGTGTTCAAGTATTTAAGACATACGAATTCCAGTACCTACCACAGCCAGGCAGTTAGTGACTGGAAGGTCTTTCTTTATGTTATGGCAGCGCAAAGTATCAATATAATAGCAATCTATTTTCATGTTCTCCAGACATTTCTTCCTCTGTCTGTCTGTCTTTCTGTCTGTCTGTCTGTCTGTCTGTCTGTCTGTCTGTCTGTCTGCCTGTCTGTCTGTCTGTCTGTCTGTCTGTCTGTCTGTCTGTCTGTCTGTCTGTCTGTCTGTCTGTCTGTCTACCTGTACCTGTAGTCAGCTGTCTGGCATGCGTTTCGTGACTCTGCGATCCTAAAAATAATCTCTCTTCAGATGCTCGAGATTCCCGAATCGTTCTCTGATGAGACTCTTTCTTCGATGATGATGCAGACCATGATATAGATCTCGTGACGGGAAAAAGGCTCTTCGCGCCGATTGAATTCATCGGCCGCCGCCGACGACGATCGCCGGCCAAGCACTTCGCTCTTTCACAGACGACGACTACGATCTCAAAAGGAGGGACGCTTTACTGCCGCGCCGCCAACAAAGTGGCAGACAGCGGCGCCTCTTAACAGAGAGAGAGAGGGGAGACAGACAGACAGACAGACAGAGACAGAGACAGAGGTAGAGGGAGACAGACAGACATGTCAGGCAGACAGAGTGTGACAGAAACAGCGACAGACAGAGACGGAGAAGGAAAGGAGACGGACAGAGACAGAGAGAGAGAGAACAGAGAGAGAGAGAGAAAAAAGAGAGAGCAGAGACATAAACCAGAGAGATAGGAACATAGATATATAGAGATAGAGATGAAGACAGAGAAAACGAAAGACAGAGACAGAGAAAGAGACAGACAGATTTCTTCAAGGAGTGGAAATGCCCGCATGGCAGATTTATGTACTGATGCAAAGTCCTTCCCGGGCTCTCAAGGCTCTTAAGGTGGCGCTGATCTCAGTTTCAGGGCCCTCATCAAGGCGACTGGTGCAGATTACATGATACGGGGCCAGTGTTCTCATGCAACGCGCCTGTTTACTCCGCGGATTAATCGGTGTTAATAAGGCTACTCAGTTGCCACCGCCGTCTGGCGAACGAAGGCTGAGTCGACCTTAGGGCTCCTGCGGGTCTCGGACCCGCGACCTCTTGCTCCATCGTCCAACGTTTTTACCACTCTGATAACTCCCCCCGTGATGTACTGCGGTTTCATCCACATAAGCGCTTTATCGAATGATGCCAAAATCTTTTGCTAATCCCATCATTAGGATTTCGAATTAGGCAAAAGACGTGCGCCGCCAAAGCTTAGAGCAAAGCGGATATCTGCGTTCTTTGAGAAGCCGTCATTTGACTTTGCTGCGAATATCTGTAGCCCTCCTTCTGAAACTGTCAATTTTCTCATGGTTCTTACCTTGACAACCTTGTCTACCTGCGTTTTCCTCCATCTCCCAATCTGCATATCGTATTGTAATGTCGATCGGATTGATTAACAGAAAATCTATGCATTTTTCAGCCTTTCTTAATAGATTGTCGTAAGAAGAAGGAAGAAAAGCAACATGAATTTTACCATGTCATTAGTAGTACTCATTACGCAACATACACTTGGCTGGTCTGGAAGGAAGTATTTGTCTTTTGATATTTTGAAAATGCGTTGCTTAGCAACTCCTAATTCTATGGCCCTCTTTTTGAAACGACTTAAAACTTATCTCTTTGTCAATATACAGTAATTTCAGCGGGAGCGCTTCTGAGTGATTCTTCAGAAGAGGCGATACTAAGAAATCAGCATCCCACTTATCTTCGAGAAATGCTATTATATCATCAGCCATATATATCCACGAGGTCTGCAAATAAATGCCTTCTTGAAATTCCCTTTCGTCGCACTAAATCTGGGTGTAGGGCCTTTAGTTACGCATCTCCATATGTTTGGAACTCCCTTCCCCTTGATATTCGGATGGTCTCTTCTCTAGATATTTTTAGGCGTCATCTTAAAACTTATTTATTTCCTCCTTAAGTCTTGGTATTGCCCTGACTGATTTTTGGTTTTTGACCTGGACCGAACCGACCCTCCTCAGCTACAGTCTGCTCTGCCGATGAGCACTGCGGTTTGTGGTCTGAGGCGTCCCCGATGAACACCTATGTGTTTGAAACGGACGATAAAATTAAATTAATAATAATGATATACAAATACTTTGTTACATTACATTACATTTTTAATATTTCTAAAATAAAGAAGATAGTAATGATCGTTATAGGATGAAGATGGCAGTCATCGTTGTCTTCGTCGTTGTCTGTGTTGGTCTGACGACGGCGCACCCTTTCCGTCAGTCTTTCCTCGGCCTCGGTCGCCTCTCGAATGCAAATGACAACGAACTGGGCGACAACCGGCCGACCGAAGAGCCTGCCAACGCCGCCGCCGTGACCAAATCGCAGCAGACGAGAAGACCTGGATCGGACGCGGGAGAAGGAGCAGGATGGAAAGAAGACGCGCCAAGAGGCAAGCGCCAGTTCTCCGACCCCTCCCTCTGGAACTCCTTCCGGGCCCCGGACCGCTACTTCGATCCCCGGTCCACCTCCAGAACTGGGGCTCCCAGTTCGGACGCTCCTACCGGAAGTTCGACGGCATCCAGCCCGGCCGGAGGCTGAGACCGGTGTCCGGTGTCTACGAGAGCGGCGATCCGATCCTCAACGGAGGAGATTCTCTGCAGAACTGGAGAGCCCTGTACAGCGAAGACCACTTCTGAAGTTCGAATTCATCCGCGGATACTAATTGTCGCAGTCCGCAAAGTCCACGGATCCAATCGGCACCGACGAACGGAGAACACTTAAAAGCGTACCAGAACGAGCATACATGTACCAGCTACTGTACCATCTGGTACTCTTTGATGTATTGTTCAATAACAATCTCTGACGTTTGACAGTGTCTGTAGAGCAAAATATCCACAGACACACACACACACACACACACACCGTCTGCACTCGATTTCATTAAAACTGCTGTCTGTTAATTAACTCTGATCCTGTCCGGCAATCGTTTCATTTCTTCGAGAAAATTATAGAAATGCGTGATTTGCTCGACAACAAACAATCTACTTTGACAGATATATCATTAATAATTTCATGCTTACAGAAATATTAATTCCCTTTTCCCGAAGACTATTTGCTTGCAATGCAGCCATCGTGTGATTTTCGTACAATTGATTAAAGTACAAATAATTAAAGAATGAAACACCACGTTTTCATTCGTTTATTATGAATCTACGACATGCTTACTTAATGAAGATAGGCCTATGTAATAAACTTGAGCATAAGATAGCGCTTCCAGTAGAATTATTGTCAAGATACGCGCCAAACGCAAAATAGTCAACACGCTTCACTAATAATAATAATAATAATAATAATAATAATAATAATAATAATAATAATAATAATAATAATAATAATAATAATAATAATAATAATAATGCACTTCTATAGCACCAGTTCTAATACCTAAGGGTATATCAATCGATGGTACTGCAAATCCGTCCTCAAAAAGACCGGGTCATTCCAGAGATCAGTCAGAAGGAAAGAGGGAAAGAGGTAGAAAGTTTAACCCCGTGTTTTGTCTCTACATGGTTAGACCTAATTCGTTTGTGTAGATCGTGTCAACGGAGTTCCGTGTAGGCGAAATGGCTGTAGGCGAATTGCCGTGTCGGCGAAATATTCTGCTATCTGACGAAATATACCGAGACCAACAACTTCGTAACCAGTATTAGCCAACATGTGAAAAATCATAAGCCGTGGTAGTTTTTGTCTTCCCTTAACAAACAACTGTCAGCCAACGTGACGAAACAACGGTTGCACTAATGCAACAAAAGCGCCATCTTCCGAATAAACTTTTAATTGAGGTTATTAATTGAAGTTATTGAACTGGAGAAGTTCCTATTTTATAATAATAATAATAATAATAATAATAATAATAATAATAATAATAATAATAAGAGGCATAATAATAATAATAATAATAATAATAATAATAATAATAATAAGATGCCTAATAATAATAATAATAGAAAGGTTTAGAGTGGTTCAGTAGGGTCTGTTGAGTGTGAGACCACAATTTCGTTACCTGCCTTCTTCATGGTCCTTACTTTTATCGTCAGCTAAATGAGTAGAAAGAGGAATTGTGCAAATTCCAAAACGCTGAGACAATCTCTAACCAAAAAGATGCACACGAAACTGAAGTATTCTTTATACAGATAAGGGTTCTAAAGGTCGCCGACCGATTGAAGCGAGGATCTGCCTAATATCGAATTCGCTAGCACCTTCAAGTGCTATAAAGCGACTCATCCGTCGGTATTTTGAACTAATAGCATCGTATTGCCACCTCTTTGCCTAATAGCCTGGCATTTTCAAGATGAACGACTTCCGTTTTGAAACAGCTCTGGTCCGTGATAATGTTCCAGACCAAAAACCCTCGAACTCATTACGAAATGCAAAACCTATACAGACAATGAGACTCTGTTGACCTTTCGAATTTAACACTTCTCCCGATGCCATGGCTACAATATTATCGTTGAAGAATGCCTACGAAAGAACGCATTATAGAATGAGTTCTCTTTTCACCTCTTTTCCCTCCCTCCAGTGTTTAATCTATGCCGGTTCCGGGGGGAAATTGCCCTTTCCCCCCCCGGAAAGTTCAAATTCCCCCGGAAATTTTGGCATATTACATGGACTAACAGCAGCCCTCTAGCAGAATTCCCCTCGGCTTTGTCAGTTTCCCTCCCGGCTTTGTCAGCTTCCCCCCGGAGTCCAGGAGTCTAGATTAAACACTGCCTTCATCCCTCTCCCTTCGCCATTTTCCTAGAGCGTTCGATCGCGCAATCTGACCATACAGGGTGTTGCATACAGGCTGGATGGGGAGCTGGGGGAGTCTCTTCCAAAGTCTTAGATTCCCCCCCCCAACCACCAAATTTGTGTAACGCGATGATAATTTTTCACCACTTCCCCGAAACCACACCCCCTCCCCCCGAACCTTCATAAAACAAAACCCCGCACGGCTGAGGAGAAGTGCGCGCAACGCTGCTGACCAACCAAGCGAAACGTGGTTTTACGCCCCGCATTTATGATTGCTATTTGTGTAAAATATTAGCGACTTTTTTGTACAGGCGAGTCGATCGAGATGATGATGATGATTGGTCATAAAATAGCGATAAAACAGGAAATTGTCGAAGCGCGTCTTAACATCGTACAAAATGTATTTTGAGTAGCATAAAGATGGTTTTGGACTGTCACTCTTTCCAGTGGTTGCTACTTATTAGTGGTTTTTCAGTGACACTGTAGTGTGTTATATATAGATGACTGCGATCCTATATACTGTAGTTTGTATTTTGTGTTAATTAAACACATTTGGCAAAAACCATCCACCGAAACAGAATTCCGAAATTGCAAATTCACGCAAATACAGTATATCAATAACTAGGCCTATTCATATTTCAGCTGCTTTAACGTGAAATTAATTGTCTATTTTCGTCCAATCGCTGTAAATAGATATTTATCGGCCAGCATTTCTGAATTCTTTAAAAGCGCAGAATCAGCAAAAGACCACTTGCTTACTGCTGTTAGTGACATAGGTCAATTGTGGGGAAGATAAATTATAGTAAATATACCTGGGCAGTTTTAAAAATATTTCATGCGCGTAAATCAATTAACCACATTATGTGACGATTTAAACAAATTGTCATCGATATTTTAGTGTTGCAAAAATTATCCTAAGCCGAGAGAGAGAGAGAGGAGAGAGAGAGAGATAGAGAGAGAGAGAGAGAGAGAGAGAGAGAGAGAGAGAGAGAGAGAGAGAGAGAGAGAGGTTCGCTATGCCTAATATGAACTCCGCTACAAACGTACAAAATGCACTGGGTAGAGAACGGTGTGTCTAAGTAGGTACTAGGCTGTCTCATGAGACTGCTCTATACTCGATTGTATCTCGTATAGCCTATTGACTGTTGCTATGCCTTCGTATAAATATGCTTGGGCTTCGCTTTCATCGACTATATCGGATGTTTTGCACACCGGCTTCCGTGAATGCGATAGCTCGATAGCTCAGCTGTCGAATTTTGTACTTGAAGATTCGTGTATTTGATAGGTCTGCTAAACCGTTGAATTTTGTACTTGAGGATTTCAGAAATATACTGGTAGGAAGTTCATCGGGTACCAACAGCTTTAGTATTGTTTGCTACTTGAGCAGATTACAAAAACAGAGCATCACTGACTGCTAATTAATTATAGTTATCATGCATGCGTGCAAGAGTACTGTGTGTTATAATATTAGTAAAGATAAATATCAGTTAAGATAAATTATGGTACTCTCGTTTTCACTTTACCGTATACGCAAAGCCACTTGCTATTATTGATATAGGATGTTTTATTGATAGGGCCTAGGTGGTGATACAGAGCTGCTCATTGTATTTATGATAAATATCACCATGGTCGTCATCATCAATCGATATCTTATCTGTCTGTCTGCCAACATTTAGGCTATTACAGAATGTTCAACTGTAAACTCCATCGAAAACTGTAGGGCATATGCTTTTGGTAGCCCATACCATATTAATTAAGGCAGGGGTGTCAAGACTTTTTGGCGGCGGGCCAAATGACATGTCTTCCTTGTCCTCGCGCGCCAAATGCATAAATGCTTGTCAATATTATATTCCAAAATCTGAGCTATCTAAAATCTGAAGTAAAATGACGAAAACGTTAAATGGCCATATACTCATTACATTATTTACATTGATTTGATTACAACCTATTGTTGTAACTATATATGACAAACCGTATTCTAGTCATGCCTAACAGAAGCAGTTACATTTCAAACTCTGCTAATGGCGAAGAACTGAAGATCAACTTGAAAACATATAAAGTTAGATGGTGGCCGATGTAGATGGGGAAGCTGATGAGACGTGACATTGCTTATTTTTCACTAGTTTAGCAATGTCTGGTCTTAAACCTGCAGCCAAAGCTACTCTCAAATTTACCGAGGGTTTTGCTAACTAACGCAAGTATGTTAGGTTAGTATATGGCTGCATATATTGAATATAGTAATATATAAGTACACGTATATATTTTGACCATTTGACGAAGAAAAGATTTATAAAAAAAGACTGTGTATCGTGTGGTTTGAAATGGATCTCCCTTTTTGTGGCAGTTCAAACTCCCTAGAATAAAATTGCGACAGAATATATTGACAATTCTAGAACGATTTGAAACAATGAAGATGGAAGCAAACGAAAATGTAGTTTTAATTCGTTTCATCACTCCTCTGAATTTTTGCATAATGCCAGCTTTAGCAATAGTCCTTCTATATGCTCACCATTTTGTGGCATTTCGAACGCTCTAGAATAAAATTGAGGTGGAATATATTGATAATCCCGGAATGATTTGACGCATTAAAGATGGGGACACAAGAAAATGTGGTTTTAATTCGTTTCAAACTCCTCAGAATTTTTGCATATCTATAGCTTGTTGTAACAATAGTCCTTCCATAGGCTCACCATTTTGTGGCATTTCGAACGCTCTAGAATAAAATTGAGATGGAATGTATTGATAATACCTGGAATGATTTGACGCATTAAAGATGGGGACACAAGAAAATTCAACTCATCTACACTGACGTTGATTCAATGGTAGGCCCTACATGGTAAGAAACATGTCTTAAAATGCAGTTTATAATATGCCAAAGCATAATGCACAAGCAGGAACTTCCTGGTAGAAACGTGTCCCATTCAAACTCCGTTAAACCCGGCAGAGTCAATAAATGTCCACAAGAGGGCTTACAGTAAAGCTGTGTACCAAATTGCACGTAAGAGATTGAGTTGGCGCAGCAAAAATTGACGTGCAACGCACTGCAATGACACGCAATGAACTGCACTTTTACAATTCAATTCAGAAAATTTCAATGCATTGACGGATTAGATCTCATCTCATCTGTAGACTCTCTCTGTACGCCTCCACATTTAATCTTGTCACCTAAAATACTCGATACACTCACACAGGCACACACACACGTATACACTGTATTATATATATATATATATACATATATATATATATATCTTCAGCTGGTATTCTCCGTTCAATTTCTTTTCTCTTCTTATTCGACGCCCTTTCTCCACTCAAACCTGGTGCAATATTTAGGCTATGTGTTTGCCGCAGCTATATACCAGGCGCAGAAATACGCATTTTTCTTAGATTGATTAACGTTATTTTGAAAAAGCAGACGCACTGTCTCAACAGCCATATGGTCCTCGCGAGAATTCTATGTGCTAAAAAAACGAAAATTAAGAATAGATAAAACTGAAAATACAAATGCGTTAAACTGGATAACACGTGAAATTACAAGAATAATTAATTCTAAAAGATACGAATAAGAGTGCTTGCAAGAGGATTGCAAGGACATTCAAATTCGCTTTAATACCCATGGACCTATAGAGAGGCCTGCAAAGACACTAAAAGACTACGTGAAAAGTTCACATTGATAATACCAACTATAAAAGCTAAAAATAACGGGAATCCTCTGTCGAATGAAATGGACGTACAAAGAAAGATGGAAGGAATACTTTATGGGAATGTACGACCACCCAATAGAAGCCGAAAAAAATTCTGCAAGAAATCCCAAATCCAAATAAAAACGAAACAATAGTAGCAGTAACAAGAAAGTAACAGTATCAATAGCTGAAGCAGAATAAGCAATAGGGGGGCAATAAAGCATCAGGAATAGATGGGAAAGCATCAGAAGTCTCTACGGGAGGTGGGGGAAACCATACAGAAGACATTACACCCAGCTAATAAATAAAATATACAACAGCCATGGTCTTCGCGAGAATTCTATGCGCTAAAAAACGAAAATTAAGAATAGATAAAACTACCCATAAAGAAGGCATTACACCCAGCTAATAAATAAAATATACAGCGCGGAGAGCATTCTGATGGAGTTGTGTAAATGAAATAAATGTCTGTATAAATACGGTAAAACAAAGAGGATAAAACAGAATGCAACAACTGCTAAATACTTTATACCAGGCAAAGTAACTTACACCGTTTGTCTATATTATTTGGCCGCATGTATACAGTAGCATATCCTAATACTCACGACATGATCCTTTTCAACATCTTAAACGTTCGTTAAAGTCGGTTTTAGTTTTCACAATAATTATTTTAATTAAATCCAGAATCGTATTCATTCAATGACGCCACGATATTGGATCCCTATAGTTTTTCTTTCATATGATATCATCGCTCCACGTCTTCTTCGACATTGACGCCAAAACCTGACTAACTGGCTTCTGTTTATCAGTGGCATTGTCCTTCCCATGTTATTTCTTTCCGTCTGTATAACTTAATATTTCACGTAAAGCCGATTTTTGCAAGATCGCGTGTTATATTATGGAAATTTCGCGTAGTGCATTGTCATGGAAATTTCGGATTTCCGACCGTTTTTGTCGTGTCCCTGTCATAATATTTCTCGCTAAGACGGCGGCCAATGGTACTAATTAAAACACGACTTCATTGTAATTATATTTCTCGCTAAGATGGCCAATGGTACTAATTAAAACAGGACTTAGTTCGACTGAAATGAAATGTTGCCAGTGATTGACAGCATTCGAATGATTTTTAAGAATTTTATTAAATGTTTCTTAAATGATTAATGGCAGTTTTTTGTCTTCGGTGAAAGGAAATTGCTTTGATTAAACCCTGAACAACGAATACAAGATAATGATTATTAATTTTTAGCATCACAATTGGATTTAGATCCAAAATTTATAATCTATTTGCAGCTTAACTGCTATGGCTATGTATTAAATTGATTAAAACCTCTCCATTGATCTATCCTAGAAGTTTAAAAACGAATTTTAATTTTGATTTTGAAAACGAAATCTCTTCTTGTATTGCCGTGGTTTTAGCTTGCTTCGACATGATCAACAACACACAAGAGGCGGTTTCAGAATCTGAAACCGGCGTTACCGTCGCCGTGGAAACCGCCGTCTCCATGGCAACGGTCGAGTTCGTCCGCTGCCTGACCATCTACGTCGCTCCGGTCATCGCCGTCACCGGTATCCTCGGCAACGGCGTCGTCATAGCAACCCTTCGGTCGGTTCCCAAGACGTCATCGTGGTCGCTGTACGTCGTCGCCCTGAGCGCGGTCGAGGCGCTCCATCTGGCCGTTCAGCTGGACGCCTGGGCGAGCGACATCGGGTACGGCGTCTACGGAGTGGTGGGCGGCTGGTGTCAGCTGGTGACGTTCCTGTCGTCGGCCACCGAGTTCCTGATCGTCTGGTCGTGCGTTCTCCTGGGCCTCGACCGGGCAGCGGCGGCCGCCGTCGTCGTCGTCCGAAGGGGCAGGCGGGCCTCGACGACCCTGCCCTGCCCTGCGGCAGCCGAGTGGGGTTCGCCCGGGTGGCGCTGGTCTCCGCCGGGGTCGTGTCCGTCGTCGTGTACGTCAACGTAAGCCTCGTCTACGGCGAGGTGCGCTACGGCGACGGCTGGTCGGCGACCCGGTGCCTACCCCTCGACGCCTTCGACGCCGCCGTTCGCCGAATCCGGTTGGCGGAAGCGGCCGTCAACTCGGTCCTTCCGGTCACGATACTGGTATCGTGCGTCGGCGTCGTCGTTGCGTCGACCACCGCCGCCGTCCTTAACCGCGGGTCCGGTACTTTGTCGCGGCCAGGCGACGGCCGTCGGCGAATTATTGGCGACGGCGCAGGTGACGACGCCTTTGGTGCGGGCGCCCGCGTGTTGAAAACGGACGGTGGCGATCGCTGTTCGTTGCTGCTGCTGTCGGCGTTCCTCGTCTTCAACGTCCCCGTCCACGGATTTCGCGACTATCTGGCGGTGACGTCATTTCGGAGCGACGACGGTCACGTGACGCTCGGCGACTTCTGACGCTGCAGGGGCTGTTGGTCGTCAAGCGCGTCGGCGATTCGTCGAACTTTTTCCTGCTTCTCGTTTCGTCGAAACTCTTTCGACGAACGCTAATCGGACGTTTCAAGATGGCGCCGAAGAAGAAGAATAAGAAGCGGAAGATAATGATAGTCCAGATGGAACATGCATCGCTGACTGATCGGTGAAGAAATTTCGACAAAATAAGAAATGTTTCGATCAAACGTTGTGTGTCGAATGAATGTATTTCACATTTTACTGGTCACGTTAAATATTGTCAAAGACATCCGGTGTAACGTTGTCGGCAGACCTTACGTAATTTTTATTACAACAATTTTGTAAAACTATTGTAACACTTGTAACACGATTGGAACACTAATAGGATGACAAAATTTGTGCACTCATCAAAACTTAAGAGCAGTTATCTTTATCTAGATCTTTTCGAAACCGCTACGTACTTTGCCAACTGAAGAGGGTTCAGATATAAGTACTAGTACTCTCTAGCACTTTTCTTAAGTAATCTAAGGACTCACCTATTCACCATCGGGTATATATAGTATTGTAAAGCGCTCTTGTCTTTGGCAATTTTTGCCATGCTTATTGCGCTATAGAAATCGTCTAAATAATAATAATAATAATAATAATAATAATAATAATAATAATAATAATAATAATAATAATAACCCAACAAATAGAACAAAAACAATCAAGAGATGCAAGCGTTGAAGCATTTGAATGAAGCGTGAAGCAAAGAACGAATAATAACCATTTCTATTCGTTTAGAACTCAGTGTTGCAAATACTACTGCGTTCTGTACATGAATGAATCTGTTGTTGTTGTTGTTGTTGTTATTGTTGTTGTTGTACATCTATGAGTCAAACATCACGGACAATATTCCCTCTTTTATGTGCTTAAGAAAAAAGCTTTTGCAAACACTGACATCAACATACATTCTCTTTATACAGGAAGTCATATTAAACCACAATAATGGTCACTTACCTGGCGATAAATGGTTCCCGCTGTAGCAACAATGCCTAAAAGAACGAACAATATTGTAAATATATTTAGGAAACTCTTTTTAAATTGTCTGACCTCCTTTTTGTTGGCGCCTTCCCTCTCCTTAGTCTGTTCGAATTCTACTATTGCTGATGTGCACACATCAATTTATGCCGTAAAGGCGCATTACTATAATGACTGCTTTCCGTAATTTATTGCTTCATTGTTTTAGATTATGGTTTAATTGTCCGGCATGCATGGTTCCAGCTTGAAATCGCATGTTATTTCACGACACGGTTCGTTTTTCATCATTTCTTCTTTCTAGATGAGGCTACATGTACTTTTATCACTACTTCTGCGATTGAAATGCGATGGATAATTTTCCCAGAAAGGCTGTAGACTAATAGCGGCAGTATACATACAGTATTTGTTTGCATTCGATACATCTATCAGGTATTTATCATTAATTGGCACTCGAAACCATTAGAAGAAAATCCGGGCTATGGACAAAATGTCAGTACAAAAATCTTAAAAGTAAAATACTCGTTCAACTTCTTTAGAACAACCCTTTAGTTTTTAGCGTGAATAGATAAAATGAAAGAAAACTAATGAAGAGATTTTGAACGAAATTGGAATAGAAAGAAGTCTGATGACAACCATCAAAGAAGGCAGCTTTCCTTCTTCGGACATGTAATGAGGAAGGAAGGACTGGAGGATTTGGCAATAACCGGAAAAGTGGAGGGAAAAAGAGCCAGAGGAAGGCAGAGAAACACATACGTAGACTGCCTACGACAAGGAATTGAAGGAATAATGAATAACATCGAACTAATAAGAGGATGTCAAAATAGAACAAAGTGGAAATCCATGGTCGCTAACGTAGAAATACGCAGCACCTAAAGAAGAAGAAGAAGAAGAAGAAGAAGAAGAAGAAGAAGAAGAAGAAGAAGAAGAAGAAGAAGAAGAAGAAGAAGAAGAAGAAGAAGAAGAAGATATAATGAAAGATTTCTTTCTAATGTTTCTAAATTCTAATCAAACAATAATTAATAGTAAAATCTAAACCATCGTATTTGTCAAACAGTTGACATGCGAACTTGCGTTCTTGAGCAGGGTGCGATTTGTGATCTGGAGCAGTGGGGAATATGTCTAGCTTGGAGGGGATGTAGTTGTTGGGAAAGTGTAGCAGTGGGGGATGTAATGGTGGGGGATGTAGCAGTAGGGGGATGCTGTTGGACAGTGGAGGGAAATCCTCTTCCCCTACAAATCGCGCCCTGTTCATGATATTACAATGTTACATTACTCAGGTTCAGTGTTACATTGCTCTACATTAAAGAATGGACGTTATGGAGGAAAAGTAAAAGTATGATGCAGAATAAGAAGAAAGAAAGGAGGCTGTGCAGACAGAATTCACCAAAGAATTTGTGAATTCTTTATTCACCAGAATAAAACAATGAAGCAATATTCAAGTGTATGCAGGTTGATTTAGCAATTGCGAGAAACGGCCGAGGAAATTATCGCTTGGAGAACACTTACCGAAGAAGTACATTCTAAGAGTTCTCGACAAATCGATTCTGTTTCAATCATCCGACCTATCCTTCGCTCCACCCCACCCCACCCCACCCTCCACACCGAAAATGTTCTCAACGGTTCTGAGCAAATTCCACGACTGATCTCATATCAAGAATAGGACGCTATTCGCCCCTCCCGCTGTGGCTTTCGCCAATGTGGACAATTGAAAGTTCTCAAAACTAGGTTAAATCAGATAACACCGGATGAAATCAGGTTAGACCAGGGATATTTTTGCATCCCTAACACCCCCAACACCCCCCTTCATTTTGGACCGATGCTTACCAACACCCCCTCTCCCCAAATCTGAGCCAGAGATGTCCTTTTTGCTTGTCAGACTTTTCTGGCAGGGGATCCCCAGAATATACCGACACCCACCCCAACACCCCCAAATTGATCATCCTAGAAATAACCCTGGGTTAGGCGCCGTAAGAAACCTTCTTAAACCAACCGTCATACACGAAATTTACAGTGTTACGCGTGTTTACAATATTCGAGTATCTGCAGTTGCCGAATTAGGCTGTAATTCCTCATATTAATTAAGATTTATGACAATTAATTAATTAATTAATTAATTAATTAATTGTAGAACACAGAGAACGGCTTATAAGAGGCAGCAGATATTTCTCAACTGCTACAGAGTCAAATTGTGATCTTTTAGCAGTGGCGTAGTCGGGTGGGGTGGGGTTAAACCCCCCTTGGTTACCCGACCAAAATTTTTTATCGCGTATTATTATTCTGTGGGTGGAGTGACGCCAAAATCGGGTTTAATGCAGGAAAAAAGAAGCAAAGAAAAATATCCGTATAGTTGTGCGCGCTCAGATAGCGCTATACAGCTAACTTAATTAAGCAAAATAATAGGTGACGGACTTTTTCTGCTTGTCAGGATTTTTCGAAGCTGGGAATGGTCATACCCCTCGCGCTCATCTTCGGAAAATCTTGGCTACGCCACTGATCTTAAGAGCTGCTGACTCAGCACTATTTCAGTTGGCATTTGCAGAAGTGGATCATATACATTCGAATGCAGCGAACTCGGGCGCATTTCGGCAAAACAGCCGGAGCCAGCTTCCTTATAGGACCTATCGACGTTGATACAGCAAGCATGCATTGAATAGCTCTACTTCTATAGCATATATATACATATATATATATATATATATATATATATATATATATATATATAGCGATATATGTATATATATATATATATATATATATCACACGGTCTACGTTTGGACAAATCGCACTGCTTTCAAGGCGAGTCGCAAATGTTGTTTCTCGGTTTCTCTCGGCATTTCGCCTTCCTTCGTTAATAGTAACTTGTATATGTATATCATTCGACTGTCGGATACTTTAGCTTTGCGTCGTTAATTAATTCGACAACGATGATAGCGACTTTCTGTTCGATTTTCTTAGCGGTTATCACATCCGAAACCACTGGTAAGTAAGTTCTCTATATTTCTCGTCATGTAATGTAAATTATGTAATAGGTGTACTGTAAATGACATGTGCGTGTATCTGTATTATTGGCGTAGCATGGGGGGTCGCGGCCGGACGCCTGCTCCTACCCTATTCGGATGGGGACCGGTTGCGAGATTCGTCCAAAACCGGTAAGTAGTTTCGGGGGTAGGGGTAGTATTAGATCGAGGAGAAGGCACCAGACACCAGACTCTAAAGCGTTTGAAAATGTCTAAGTGCCCCTTATTCTGGAATCCTGGCGACGCCACTAATCTGAATGGCATTGTGAACGGCTGTAGATTCGTTTGTCGTTTAGATCAGGGACGTAGCCAGGAATTTGATTTCGGGGTATAATGTGATTTGGGAGATATAAAATCGACAGCCTAACGCACCAAAGAAATCTCTATCTATTATAGAAATCTCTATAATCTTTATCGCCTTTTTACCAGTGGCGGCTCCACCGGGGAAGCCAGGGGACCCGTGCTCCCAATTGAGTGCCTGGCTCCCCCAGTGCCCCCCAGTTGGGACCCTATACTTAATGCTATATACATTAAACAACAAATGGTTGCCCCCCAGATTAGAAGTTGCCACCCCAACGGCCCCCCACTTGCCAAATCCTAGAGCCGCCACTGCTTTTTACATGAAACTCGGCGTCATGTCTCTTCCGTTGTTTTGTATGAGCCTCTTGCCCTCTAACAAGTAAATTAACTCAGTGCAAAAATCATTTCGTCTCGATTTTAGGCGCATTTCTTTTTGCAAAATTCTATTTCCTGCCATTTCAAATCCATTTCGATGTTCTACAGTATCTGTTTTTAAAATGCCAAGCGGCAAAAGATTACCTCGTCCCTCAATCATGTAACGAACTTTGAGTCTGCCAACCCCAACTTCAATTAGATAAATGAAAAAGTGTCGTGCAGGCAAGTTACAACTATACAACTAATTAGTGCTATTCTATTTCACAACTTTATATATATATATATATATATATATATATATATATATATATATATATATATATATAGTCGTGATATATATACATATATAGTCGTGAAATAGAAGAGCACTTAATATATATATATATATATATATATATATATATATATATATATAATCAGAATATGCAAATTTTATGTTATTTGGCATTTAATAAAGTACTGCAGTTGCCCTTAATTACGTTGTCTCCAAATGTACCTCGGAAATTAATGCATAATATCTGACAGACAAGTCGAATGTCGGTTGATTGAATGTTGATTGAAATCTACAGACTGCAAAATGAAAAAAATATCTCTGTACCAAATGACTCGCTGTCACATGACCCGATCTGTACTGTCAGACGACACGTGATCGATGACGTAATGAGACGGAAGAATAATCAAATTCTCCCTTTTGGGAAAACAAATCAACAGGGTGGACCGAAAAAAACGGTACCATCCTGTTTCATTGTGGATGTTTCGACACTCCCTGGGTTAGAATGTTTGAATTTTAGCGCACGTCTGCGGGCATTATATATCCTGAACGCAGGCGTTCAAGGCTCGTCCAACTCCACGTCTTGTTCAGACTAAAAACACATTTCTTTCAATTAGCTTTTCCTCCATAGTCGGTCTTGCTCTTTCCCTCTGACTGATCTCTGGAATGACCTGGTCTTTTGCGGATGGATTCGAAGTACCATCGATTGATACTCTTAGGTATTAGAACTGGTGCTATAGAAGTGCATTATTATTATTATTATTATTATTATTATCATCATCATCATCATCATCATCATCATCATCATCATCATCATCATCATCATCATCATCATCATCATCATTATTATTATTATTATTATTATTATTATTATTATTATTATCATCATCATCATCATCATCATCATTATTATTATTATTATTACTGTTATTATTCACAAATTCTATCAGAAGTCGTCGCGAACCCAAAAATTTCTCCAGGAGCAAACCCTTTTATTAGGAAACAATCATCTTTCGATATTTTGACCATCTTACTTGTAAACATTATAGAATTTACTTAACAAAGACAGGCTACAAATGAAACAGACAAAGACGCCACTGTAACACTATCCGAGTAAGAAAGAAAATTTACTTAGACGCTGTATCAAAAACTTCAGTTACGAATTTAGCAATCAAACATGGCAGCTCATATTTTTGATGAACGCGTTCTACACATAGCCTGGTTTCCGCAAGGTGGCGCTGATATACTCCGGAATTTGAAAGAAAACCATAGATGACTGCATTCAGGATACAATATCACAGAAGTATCTCAAATCGAATGCGTTTTGACTCAGGGATTATGGAGATATTTGCAATGAAATATAACACAGGATACCGGTTGAGACGGGCCTTCGAATATTAGAATAAGTAACATTCATGGGCGTCCGCAGAAATTTTTCCAGGGGGTGCAAAACAGGATCCTGTGACGAAATAAATGAAAAACCCTTCCCTTTTCCAGGAAGGGGTGCAAAACAAGGTTTTGTGACGAAGGAAACAAGTAATTTTACTGTTTTCATAACTCCACAATTTTTTCAGTGGGTGCAATTGCACCCCTTGCGCCCCCTCCTGACGCCCATGGTAACATTAATGTTAATCATAGAGAATGCAGTGTTCATTGCCTGTAAGTGTGGCCTATCTGGGTGTTTGTGCGTGTATTAACCTGCATTAGTTGCGGTTTCCTTAATGTTTTCTAGGGTCATCCTAACAAACTTATCGACCTATCAAGTAATCTGTAAATATTTTTAAAATTGAATTTTACTTGACTAAGTTAACGGTCCTACTGAGAAAATGCTCCCCATTCTAAGAAAAAATAACTTATTTTATCTATGATATGTAATATATTAATTAATTTTGTGGTCGAAATGTTCCGTATCGTCAGCATCATTTTCGTTGCACTCACATATTAATCATTATGCGTCATCGTCATCAGTTTCGTCGTTGTCGTCATCATCAGCATTCAGCAGCAGCAGCAACAACATCAACAACGACAACATCT
Organism: Metaphire vulgaris; assembly: GCA_018105865.1. Classification (NCBI taxonomy): domain Eukaryota; kingdom Metazoa; phylum Annelida; class Clitellata; order Crassiclitellata; family Megascolecidae; genus Metaphire; species Metaphire vulgaris. Next base: position 2,809,525 of record CM030832.1, read on the forward strand.
TTATCGTAATGGATGTTCGTGACGATTTTTTCTGAACGGCGATATATTCTGCCGACAAAGCGCAAAGATTGAGAGTCCCACAGAAATGTCGATTCGATCTCCATTTGCAAATACATGTAGCTCGTAATTCGACTTCGGTTTTCAACACGTCACGCCTCCGCCCTGGCACTTTTTCCCTTTGGCGTTCCTGGTCACGTCCACCGGTCAACCGATCCTACAATATCCCCCTTGGCCGGCACTCCTTCCTTCCTTCCTTCCTTTGTCACTGATGTATTGGTTTTTGGATAAAAAAATGACAGGGTAAAAATTGACAGGGGCGGATCTGTGTGACAGCAACGCCTACCCCAAAATTTCTAATTCACCGATACGAATTAATAAGAAAGTAAAATAAAACTGAATGAAAGGGAAAAGATGGAAAAGGGGAAAAGGGACGAGCAAAGGGGAAATGGGAATGGTGTCATCCCTATCTGAATTTCTAGAACTGATACGCGATCTTGGTTTTGTTGACGAAAAGTAAAAGACTTTTCTTTCTACGATTCTCCGCGGTATAAAAATTCGTGAATTTTTCAGGCTCGGTGCTCCCCTTGGGGGTCCCGCTGCCCAGCCGACCGGTTCGCCGATCATCCCCGACCCAGATCCCTCGCCCCCACCCCCACTCCACCCCCCACCCACCAACAACGGGAATGAAATTGTGTGTCAAAGGAGTCGCCTTCTTTCAGGAAGTCAAGACTCCATAATGAGATTTGGATCTCCGCCAGAAACCAGGAAACGATCGGCAAACAACGATCTCCGAGGGGCGAACGACCGCCACTGTATACGTGGCAGCAGGACAAAGACGCGGATGCGGTGGGACGGACGAAGACAGGCAGACAGACAGACTGACAGACTGGCGCGATGAAAGGGACGAAGATGCTATTGCGGCGGCAGGTGGAGTGAGCCAGAGATACAAACACAGATGCATGAGGCCGTAGCGCTTTAAGATCAGTACATAACGATGACACACAACACACACGCACACTTAACACATACACACTATATATATATATGTTTATATATATATATATATATATAATATACATTTCAAATCTGCAACGAACGAGAGCTAGCACACTAATTTCATGTCTCCGGACAATTTTTTATCATAAGTCCCTCGGGAATGAAGTACCGAGGGCATAAAATTAATATATATATATATATATATATAAAGAGAGTGAGAGAGAGAATACAGTAGAACTTCGTTATTGCGGACTTGGTTATAACGAAGGCCTATACTCGGTTGCAACGTACCGTGGTATTCCTATAGTCGACGATAGTTCTGGTATATGCTCAGTGATCTGCTTTTTTATCGTCGTGAGAGAAATAAAGGGTTTTGTGGACAGAGTCGTTTCTATTCGAAATTTCAATCGTCAAAGTTTCTTTGTGATTTTTTGCCGTGAATTGCACCTCATTCTCCCTGATTTTCTTCCTGCAGAAATTTCGGCCGCTACAGCGCCGCCTACCGACTTCAGTCTCGACGACCCTCCACCGGACCAGTTGAGCTGGAGTTTCAGCGCCCCACTGGGGGTGGTGGAGTGATGATTTTCGGCCGACTCCCTACTCCAAATGCCATCCCCCAGGGGGGGGCAATCCCGCGCTGAGAACAGCCGTTTTCCACTTTATTTCCGGAGAACAATTGACCTATGGAGCCAAGGTCAAACCAAGAATCCTTTCCCTCTGGCGTGAATTCAAACGGATTTGCGCTTTAAACCCGCTGGAACGCAGAGAGAGGGAGAGGAGAGGGTCGATGTAATTCCCCTTATTTTCTTCCGCGGTTTTCTTGTGCAGATATTTATTGCGTCGGGTTCGACAAGACGACCGTTAATCTGGCCACCGTCCACTCAGTCTGTTACTTCGAAAAAGTATCGTTTTAAACGGCAACGGTGCATAAATAGCAATTTTTCGAAGATCAATCTGAAGGATTTTATTTCAACTTTGGGATCGATTTACAAGGCATGCACATAGGCCGATAGTTGACAACTAGGGACTGCGGTCGCGCGCAAGCTGACTAGTATTTGACAATGCAACTATAGACAGTGGCGGTTCCACGTGGGGGATGAGTGGGAATGCACCCCCTCCCCCACCGGACTTCCGGACTTTTCTTAGCTTGTGAAACCTACACTGTATCTCTTTTTTGGTAAAAGCCTAGTAAAACTACGGGGAAAAACTGCCGATGACTTTTTTTGCTTGTCAACCTATTTTATTCGGTGAAAGTGTATTAAAATTAGGGGAAAATTCCCTTTTTGTCAGTCTTTTTCGGGACAAAGTTTATTGATTTTTTCCTTCTCTTTTTACCCCCCCCCCCCACCAACTTCCTATGAATTCATTTCATCTGCCACCAAGAAATCCTGGAAACGCCACTGATTATTATAGAGTAGCTTTTACGAATATCATCGACCAAATAACTCAGGATTTTCTGCGCCTGGACAAATCTTGGACGATGAGAAAATATGTCTGTTTTATTGCTCAACGGGCTGGCGGCGATATTTTAAAAAATAGGGTACGAAAATTTATCGCGATGCTTTGCTAAGGCATTCAGCCAAAACACTGTATCTTATTTCGAAAGACATACCGGTCAAGATACTGATAAGAAGATTCGAAGACGATCAGAGAGAAAACCTTTAGAATGTTCAGACTTTTTATAATCAACTGCTTCGCATGCACAAATATAATTATACACTTTGAGCCATTAAAAGCAACAAATCCTTTTTATTTTGGCAACAACTTTGTCAATTTTTTACCAAGCTCGATAAAACTCGACAGCAATGTATAGATGAGGGAATTTTCAACACATCTGCATACAGGCTTCCCACTGCATAACTCGAAGAGTAGTAAGGGAACTCGAGCCTAGAGACCTAATAGAATTCTAGGCCTATTACTTTACGAAACAAATCGCAACGGTCCACAGTGTATCATGGGCGTAGCCAGGAATTTGGGGTTTAATGCGATTTGGTGATTAAAACCTTGAAAACCTTAAGAAACACATTGAAAATTTTAAAGTTTTCTGATTTTGGGGGTATATATTATACCGATATACCCGTCGCTACGCCCATGTAGTGTACCTATATTTATGTATTTGCGATGGGTAAACCCCAAACAATACAATGGAAATATAAGTGATATCTGATATCACGGGCTATACTCTGTACAGTAAATGATAAGCGATATATCATTAATTTACAATATGGCTGACGTTTTATTGCGAAAAATTTGCCCTAAGGGTCAAACAAAGCTCAACCTTACACATTTCATAGCGAATTACGCCTTTAGAATGCAATACCATGCATTGCAAGTCGACGAACACTATGCAAACCATCAACAGTTGACCTTTCTCCACCAGAAACAGCAAATTATTAATGGCTATGTACATCATAAATACATGCATACATACATACATACATACATACATAAAATCAATAACTAACAATTAAATACAACACTAAAATAAATAGTAAAATACAACGAATAAATAACTGAATATTCATATTGAATTATAGAATTGATGTGTCTTGAATAATGTTGAAAAAATCTATTCTGTCAAAAGCTCATATCAAATAAGTCGTCCGTTGCTTTGAACAGGAGAGGCAAACGAAGGAATCCAGGATACTTCTTTTGCGTTCCACTTCCTCTCTTCCACTCCAGACTTCTTCCGGAATGCCGTCTTACGAAATCTTCGTTCCTCCTCCTTCTCCACTCCTCCGGAAAATCGCATCCGACATCCGGTCGACGGCCGGAAGTCACGTGACAACGACGGATCGACACCGAAGCTACTTCCGCCGCCGCCGCCGTCCCCGGAAGACCAAAATCGATGACGTCATAAGCGGAAGCGACGACGACGACGACGTCGGTGGTGGCGGGGGTTGGTCACGTGACCCGTCCGATTAGCGGACTCGCCGGAGCGGTGGCGTCCGGTGGAGCGGGTGGAAACGGAACCGTCCGAATCCGCAGCGACGATCCAGGTCAGGTGGACGCGATCCGGAAAAAATCCGGAACCGAGAACCGGAAATCCATTGTCTGGGATCGATAAATCCGCCGGGAAGAATTACTCCACAAAAACGAAAACGAAGACGAAGTATCAACGACGGCAACAGCTCCAGATAGCACCAGTAGCACCGGTGCTAGTAGCACTTCAAGAACGTTCGCATCGACCCAGAACAGCGGACAGGAAACGGACGGTGGGACGGTAATCCGAGGTGCAGGAAGTCCGCAGCGGGCAGCTGTCGAATCCAGAAGGAGTCCCGATGGAATCGTCTTGGGTCCGGTCAGCAGACGCTCCGGGAAGAAAATCCCAGGGAAGGAGAAAGACAGAACAGAGATCTCGACGATTACGATGATTACCAAGACCACGATGCTGACGGTGGGGGCGCTGATGATGCCGATGATGATGAAGATGATGATGATGATGATTTTCCAACAGTTCCAACTGAGCAGAGACTGATGAGGAGGCTGCTGAGGAGCTATGAGCGCTCGGTGCGTCCAGTGAGAAACGCCAGCGAGGTCGTTCTTATCCGGATGGGTCTAACGCTAACACAGATCTTCGATATGGTATCTTATCTTATCGTACGGCCTAATATATATATATATATGCATATATATAGCAAGTAGATTTATCACTACTGTTCTTCTTATCCTGTTATCTAGTTTTGCGTTTCTTTGTGTCGTTTTCTCAGTTTTTTCTCCGTTTCTACGCTGTACTAGTAGAGAGGAAGATCACAGAGTTTTTCCTGGCGTCTCCTTCAAGCGGCGCCCCCGGCATCTGCCCTACCTGCCCTGCCCTGGGTACGCCACTGTTTCGACCCCTTAAATCAAGCGCTGCTCTCGTTAAATATACCCTCCCCCCCAAAAAAAAAAAACGCAACCAACTCAAACAATGCATCCATTTTGAACCCGGTTTCTCTAGATTGAGAGGTCCAAAGGTTACGTGCCCGATACATAAGCACCAGTGTCTTAACCCCTTAACTGGGCAACTATTTGTAACTCAATGTAAAATGGACGAGCGTTACTCGGAGCACCCAGTTAAGGGGTTAATCGTATCATTTAGCTTCGTCTTCCTGTAGACAAGACCCCTTAGCAACCGGTACCAGGCATTTATGCGGATCGACGATGAAATAGAATCTGACTTTCTGTCGGTGTTTATCGCTCGGAAATTCGTTACGCGTCCGATGGAGTGTATAGGGCTAGGCTACATGTCCCCTCAGCAACTGGGATTTTCCTCAAAAAGTCCAACGTTGCTTTCTCCGACGACAGCGCAAAATGAATGTTGTCTTGGCGGTCGAAGCGACCGAATTGTTTCGATGAATATTGTTCCTAACGGGCGCCATACAAAGGCGCCATACAAAGCACGCAGTTTCGAGCGGAACACATCGGCGGCGACACTGTATTAATCTTTTAACGTCGATATGATCGATGACATCAAGCCTTTCACAGAGTGACATCTACATTAGATTGTGTGTGTCAAGAGATTGTGTGACGTTTTTTGCTTTTAGGACGAAAAGAACCAGGTCCTGGTGACTAACGTTTGGTTAGACCAGGTAAGGACAATAACACTGTCAAGTTAGACATACTGTGCCTGTTCATATATAAAGGAATTTCCAGATGGCAATTGAACAGATCATTTCGAAACCACCAATACTGCATAGCCCTGTCAAGTAAGTAAGTAAAATTTCGTGAATTTATGTAGCGCTTCTAGAGTTGTAGTGCCGCAGCAGCTGTTGAGTCTTAGCCGTTGTCAAGCCAGAATATATGAGTATTTATCATGACTGCAAACTATAGTGATAATCCGATTATCTTTTGCGAAATAACAATTGGTCACGTTCACCTTTAATCGACCACAGAATCGCGCAAACGGACCAAATGGTTATTGTCTAAATATTTTATGAAATAAATGTAAATGTTGTTTGAGAATCGTTTCATTGATTCGATTACCTACAGGGTTGGAGTTGCCGTGGGAGGAGGTAGGGGCGGGGGTTGAACCCCCCAGCTAACTTTGAAACCCTCCCAAAAATCGCATTTCTGGTACATGCGCAGTTTCTGTCATGCATTGAATTTCAGTCCTCAAACCCCCCCCCCCCCCAGCTCAAATTTCACAACTCCAACACTAATCACCTACAAGGTACGGTAAGATGATGATGCATTTAAAATATATGTGTTTGCCAGGAGTGGGACGATATGTTTCTGACATGGGAGCCTTCGCAGTTTGGTGGGTTGGAAACACTTCGACTTCCGTGTCATAAAATATGGTTGCCTGACATCGTTCTATACAACAAGTAGGTTAAATGTTAGATAACGTTCTGCAAGAATTTGCCCAATGTTGTGTCGGAAGTCTTTGATGGAAAAAACGGGATTTTTTTGTTTTATTTCGCATTTGTGGACTTTTGACGCGCATTCCAGTCACGCCGTAGACCGATTTGTCATCAACTTGACGGTATAAAATGAACGTGGAGTGAAAAAAAATTCTATGGAATTGATATCTAACGAGAAAATCCTCTTTTACTACAGTAAAATGTCCCTTCTTTGTTTATCTTGCGCGTTATCTCAAAGGTTCTGACCAAATGCATTTTCGATTAACATGGGTTCGATGACTCTACGCATACAGTATCTTAAGACTTGTCCAGAAAAATCGAGCCAAAACCCAACTTGACTTCCATTAGTATGGATCAGTGGCGCAGTCAGGGTTCCGAAATACGGGGGGGACGTCGACATTTTCGATTAGGAACGTCTCGGAAGAGCACAAAATCTCGCCAAGGAACTCATTCACGTATTCTCTTCCCTCACACTACCTACTTCATCCCAAAATTTCTCACAAAGATTTTGCGCAAATCCCACATCCCACAACCGGTCCAAGCCAGAATGGGGCGCCCTGCCCCCGGTGGCTCATCGGTGACAACGCCAATGGTATGGACCAACGATTTCTGCCACCGACACCCAATTATATCTGGCTTCTATGCATGCATCAGTGACTGACTGCACTGATATTCTAGTCCATAAAATTGAGATTCATTTCCAGCAAAGTCTCCGATCAATTACTCGCGTGTTCATTCAATTTCGTCATATGTTGCCCCTCCAGACCGAAGTAATCTGGCCCTTTTCCATTCCCCCGCCAAACCCGACCCAGTTAATTATTTAAATTTCATCTTGACCGAAATCTCTTCGACAGATCTTAATAAGACGACCTCTGATCGCTCCACCCCCCCCCCACCCAGTAAATCTCATCTCTGGTAAGTAAGTAAGTAAGTAAGTGAAGGCTTGATTCGCTGTATTTTCCCATCTGACATCATTGCTTCATAATCCTTCATTTCCAGAATTTCTTTCAGGATTTGTAAAATTTGAAACATAAATTTAATACGCAAAATACGCAAATGCGACAATTAGTACATACAACAACAACAACAACAACAACAACAACAACAACAACGACAGTTACAACCACAACTCGACATGTAGGCTTATATCGTGTTCCACTCTGAAACAATATTCTAGGAAACGGGCGAAATTTTCACATTATTACCTTTGGAATGCTCCTCGGTAGCGTAACAACGTAAACATATTGATTTTATTGAATCTTATATATATATATATATATATATATATATATATATATATTACTGTATATATATTACTGTATATATATGTGTGTGTGTGTGTTTATGTAGCGCCGCTGCGTACACTGATGGGTTGATGCCGGCAAACGCCATGATCACCTTCCAAGGCAACGTCTTCTGGCCGGTGCCCAGTAAACTGTACAGCTCGTGCAAAGTGGACGTCACCTACTTTCCCTTCGACGATCAGCACTGTCTCCTCAAGTTCGGTTCTTGGTCGTACGACGGTTTCCAGGTACTCTTTTAAGAGGGTATCTGGTAGTATACTGTACTGTGCGCATACTGTACCTCAAATAGAGTACCTATCCACGTCAGCAGCAATTGCATACAGTAAGTTCGAATATACTGTATATATAATTATATATGTATATATATGTATATACACACACACACACATATATATATATATATATATATATATATATACATACATACATACACGTACAGATACCAGGTAGTTTTGAAATAGTTTATAATAGACCCTACTAATACTAATACTACTAATAAGAATAACAGTAACTAGGCTTAGAGTGGTTCAGTAGGCTCCTGATTGAGAATCATGGGCGTCGGGAGGGGGTGCAATTGCACCCCTGGAGAAATTGTGAAATTATGAAAAAAGTAAAATTACTAAAAAAAGTAACCTATACGACTAAGTTCAACTATGAATTTTTATAAGAATCCGATGAACTTGCGCACCCTGGAAATTTTTTCATTTCTTCCATTACCAGACCCTGTTTTGCACCCGGCCCCCCGGAAAAATTTCTGGAGACGCCCATGCCTGATAATCGCCACTACTAATGGTAGTGTTTTGTACGGGCAAGTACCGCAAGTACCGCGGCGGGTGATGAGAAACTTCTGCCGCGGTAGGTGGACATGATCAACAGATCCATGCAGGTCGATCTATCGAACTACGTCGCTAACGGCGAGTGGGAGCTGACCGGCGTAGAGGTACGCAGGAACGCCGTCTACTATCCGTGCTGCAACGAACCTTTCCCGGACGTTACGTTCGTGATACACATCCGCCGCCGACTCGTCTACTACCTGTACAACGTGATATTTCCTTGCGTCATGATGTCCGCCCTCACGCTGCTCGTCTTCTGCCTACCGCCCGAGTCGGGCGAGAAGGTGACGATGGGCATCACGGTCCTGTTGTCGTTCTCCGTCTTCCTGCTGAGACTCGGAGAGGACCTCCCGGAAACTTCGGAGTTTATTCCATTGTTGAGTGAGTTCGCGTTTTTTACTTCGTCTATACTCGATCGTGTATTAAATTAATTAAGCCTTGTTTTAATTAAAAGATGCATTTTAGACTCAAAACGTCCGAACAGAAAGAGAGTGTTGATCTAGTTGCGGCATTAAGTGAGTGATCTAGACTTGGGTTTCCCAAACATTTCCGGAACCGCGACTCACTTCAACGGTTTTGTAACGTGCCGCGCCCCAAATCATAGCACGTAATATCAAACAAATGCATTACGCCATCTGGCGAATGTCAGTTGAAAAGAATCTTATGAGTTTTTAAAAAGGCAGAACAAAAGCTCTGATTTAATACGAATGAAAATAGGGCAAATATATTAGGCAGAATTATTTTCATTTTTGCCAAAAATAGGACAAAAGGAGATAAATAGGTATCGAAATTTCTTGACAATTATCTTTTTAAAATTTCACCATGAACATACCTTTGTTACGCGTTTCAAAAATCTTATGAGTATGGCAAAATCGCTTAACCCGGGTCTCCCAACCGACAGTTCTTCTGCTCTATTGTTAGTGGAGTTTCAGAGCAAAATGGTCGGAATACGCTTTCCTTGCGTTATTGCGAAATAAGATTAAATTTTAAAAGTAGCCTACTATGGGCCAGGGTTTCCTAAAAGTTTTGGAACTGCGACCACTTAAGGCGTCTTTGTAACATGCTCCAACCCTGCAAATTTATTGTCAACTAGAACTGGATAAAGCGCTAATCATTTTAATATAACCCGTGTGGAGGATTTCAGGAATATGAATTCCTCAAAACATAAGCCTACTTGCAACTTTCAAGGCTTGTGACATTTGTGGTGGTGTTTTGTTGTTTAGAAAATGACACTTTTGAATCGAATTTTCTTTTCAGGCATCTACCTGACCATTGTAATGGCCTTGACTTCGGTGTCCGTCATTCTGACCGTCTTCGTCCTGAACCTTCACTACCGCGACCCCCGCTCGAGCGCCGTACCCCAGTGGCTGCGACGCCTCGCCGGTCTGGGACCCGACCGCCGGAGCCGACGCCGCCAACACGGCCTCATCTTCCGTCGCCGCCGGCGAGACGACGACGCCTCCCCCGTCGACGACGACGACGAGGAGGACGGCGACGACGAATCCGCCGCTCTTCCCTCCTCCTCCTTCGTCGTCGAAGGATACGTCGGAGACGCCGCCTGCCGTTACGCCCATAACGTCTCCCTGCGGATGACGATGGAGAACCTGGCCGACGAGCTGAAGCAGGAGCTAGACGGCAGACACCACCGCGAGGAGGCCGCCTCCTCCTCCTCCTCCTCGGCCGGAAGACGAGTAGGAGGAGGAAGAAAGCCGGCGGTCTCCTCGTCCTCCTCCTCCGACCGCCCGTCCTCGATCCTTCGCCGTCGGGCGGCGTTGAGCAACGTGGAGATCCTGGAGGCGTTACAGAAGGTGGTGGAGCGGTACGAAGTCGACGACGACGAAGGGACGATCGTCTACGAATGGCGACAGATGGCGGTGGCCGTCGACCGGATTCTCTTCTGGGTTTTCCTGGTCGGAACTCTGTCTTCCACGGTCGCCATCCTCGGCATCGTACCGCTGACCAACAACGACCCGTAGCCGCTGTTGCGTTTGGCTCGACTTAAAACCAGGGGTATTTCTAGGATTGTGAATTTTGGGGGAGTGTCGACCTCAAATTGGGGAGGGGTTGGAAGGGGGTGTAAAAATATCCCTGCTTAAAACAATGCTGTGTTTAAATTTTGAAAATCACGTGACCTAAATTTTGAAATCACGCGACCTAAAAACGACGCACCTCTTCTCCAGCATTGAATTTAATCATCGCTAGAACGAGTCTTCTGCGGTTTCTGAAAGCGAAGTCAGTTTTCCGCCATCTTGTTAAGCGTGATCATTACATTACCGTAAAATTGCTAACGGATGCCGGGTCTCAAGCAGCCGGGGTATAAGGTCATCAGTTCTAATAGAAACCGAGGCTTGTTTTAGATGTTTTACGATAATTTCCACGGTAACAATTGTCTAAAATATAACAAAGATGGCAGAAAATTGGCTTCAACTTTCCGCTGTCATTTCCACGTATAGAGCTAGTGGCTTTCACACAGGCAGTAATGCCTCCTAAGCCACTTTAAATCATGCTAAGTCAAGAGTACTTCCGGTGAGCATTAATTTCTATGTTCTCTAACACATGCAGTTCAAGAGTTGACAGAAATAAGCGAGTAAGTAAGATCGGAAATTCTCGCTGCAGTTGCAGTACTCAAAAGCTAAGAAATTGTTGTAGGTCAGTGTGAAATGACTGCAAAATAATTACCCGAATTGTTAATTTTTATATTCTTCAAGATTTTTACCAAATATATAGGCTGGCTACAATAATTACGAAGCCCATTGCGTTGATGTTCAATATCCTTGATAATTTTTAAAGCTGTCGGCTCCACAGAGGGGTCCGGGGGCCAGTGCCCTCCCCTATTGAGTGCCTGCCCCCCAGGGGCCCCCTCTGTTGGGACCATATACTTAATACTACATATCTAACAACAAATGGTTGCCCCCATGATTAGAAGTTGCCACCCCAACGCCCCCCCTCCCCCACTTGCCAAACCCTGGAGCCGCCACTGGACGGAAATACTGTACGATTAAAAATAAAGAAATTTGTGTTAAAATAGAGCTTAAAGAAGTGGAGTGTTGTTAGTATTTTGGCTGAAATGTTGATCGATTATTTTGAAAGATTTGAAAATTACGAAAATTAGCATAATTTTGCTGTATAGGTTTCTACACAGACCTATATTGACAGTCTATGTTCTTCAGTTTCTGAAGATTATTCTATATCCGCTGCACAATCTACTGGTATTTCTATTTAGCAACTTAAAACAACGTTTTAAAAATCCTTTGTGCTATTCTCTTTATTTTCTAAGCGTGCAGAAAACTATCGCTGACCATTAGAAAATGTGCTAAAAATATTAAAACATAGACTTTTTATTAAAACCCGAAGCATTCTACTGAAAAACAGTAGACCAGCAGGCGAAATCATAGCCGTCTTGTCGGCCGTCTCCTTGATCTTCTCTATATTAACAGCCTTATCTACCACTGTACCACATGAAAAACATCGAATGCAGATTGTTATGAAATACATAGGCTATAATTATGCATTGAACAATACTTGTCAATATATTCTGTCTCAATTTTATTCTAGAGCGTTCGAAATGACACAAAAAAGTGAGCCATTTGAAACGACACTATACAAAGTCTTTCAGAAATCTATTCTCTGTCAAATGCCAACAAAGTCGATCGAGAGATGACCCGTGTCCTAAGATGGCTAATTCCTTGTGTCACAGGTTTTACCCTTAACTGGGGATCCCGGATATATCCGTCCATTTTACATTGAGTTACAGTTAAATACACGGTTAAGGGGTTAAATTAAGGACAAAGATATTACAAAATCGATTCCCTGTTTGACATTGGAAGATATATAGTGTTAGAGAGGGGGTAAAGATTTGCCAAAAATTCAGCGTTGTGATGAAAAACGAATTAAAACCACATTTTCTTGTGCTTTCATCTTCATTGCGTCAAATCGTTTTAGATTATTTTTGAGCGTCTGACAATTTAAATATCACAGTCCCGTATCGAGGCAGGCACCGAGCAAATACAGTAAGTAAGTAAAATGTCGTGAATTTATATAATTCCTTCGAAAGTTAGTACCGCAGTAGCTGCCTAATTTTATTCGCTCAGTGTCCCGCATCGAAACAGGCACTAGCATTGTCTTCTCTGAAAGGGACACGAAAATTCTTTCAAACTCTATTGATATAGAACTCATTCTCTTTAAAATACTTTCGATTTTGAATAGCCCCAGTGGCGTAGCCAGGATTTCCGGAAGGGGGAGGGTTGGTTTTCGCCGCGACCAACTTCGAGTAAATCTTGACAAGCGAAAAAAGGTAACCAGCCTTATTTTTCTACTTTACAGATACTGACAAGCAAAAAACCGTCATCCGCGTGTCAGCGTACCAGCCAGGGGGGGTTCCACCCCAAAATCGCGTCCAAAAAAACTGCATGGAAACACGTTAAAAAACAATATGATATATATATATATGATGTAACATTTCAAAACAAGTTAAATAGGCCTAATTGCAAATGCCTGTGTAAAATAAAGTGGGCCGCCGTCAAAAAATTTCCCGGACCGTTTTGCCAAGCCAGTCCAACCCTGTTGGTTACGCCACTGGATAGTAGCCCTTTCACAAGTACACCCCCCCTACCACCAACTACATCCCATATCCCATCAAATTTACGCACGTGAAGGTTTCCTTCAAGAAGCGCGTTTTTTATAAAAGGCGTACCATTTATGTACGTAATGACCCCACACACAGATAACCGCACAGAAGGTACTACTGTATGCTGCTGTGCGATATATCGTATGCTCTGATATCGGATGTATCGACCGTACAGTTCCTGTGCGTTTGGTTCTGGTGCAATTTCTGCGATTTTTCTTCGACAAGACTGACGAGCGACGTGCATGGCCGATGAAAAATCATTCGGTAAAAATCCTTAAAAAATACACAAGAAAAGATGACAAAAATTACTAGAACAAAACGAGATTGAATCAGACAATTTTTATTATGGATTTTGAGTTAATTATAAGAGAATCAGGTACCGGCGCCACACTCACTGCACCCAGGGGCGTAGCGAGGGTATATATATATATATATATATATATATATACCCTCGAGAGTTAGCCACACAATATATACCGGACGAGAGTTAGCCACACAATTTCTTAATGTCTCCGGACACTTTTTTCATAAGACCTTCGGGAATGAAGTACTGAGGGATTAAAATATATATATATATATATATATATATATATATATATATATATATATACTCCCAAAATCAGACTACCTTAAAATTGTTAATGTGTTTTTGAGATTTCAAAGTTTTAAAAAATGTATACCCCCACCCCCACCCCAATCACATATACCCCCAATCAAATTCCTGACTACGCCCCTGACTGCACCCCTATTGTAATGACCCACGTGACAGGTCAACGAGCCCCAAATTCGTGGTGAAAATAATATCTAAGGGCTGGTAAATGGAAAATAAATGTTATTTGCCCCCCAGAAATTCATCTGAAATCGCCGATACCTTATGATACATACATAGGATACATACAAAGGATACATACATAGGATACATACATAGGATACATACATAGGATACATACATAGGATACATAAATAGGATACATACATAGGATACATACATAGGATACATACATAGGATACATAGGCCTATATTGTTAAACTTAAAATACATGTTCTATGCTAAAGCTTAAAACGCATCTCTTTTTAAATTGGCATTTCTTCCATGGTTCTCTGCCTCACTGTTTCGCACTGACTGATCCCTGGAATGACTTGGTCTTTCAACTCCGGATTTGGAGTAGGCCTACCATCGAGTGATGCCTTTGAGTACTACTGTAAAACTGGTGCTATAAAAGTGCGTAATAATTAGTTATTGATTGCTTATCCATCTTCACTTTCTGCCTCCAGGGCGGCAATAGTTAGATACAGAATTAACCATTTCACTTTTCTCGATCTTACGTTAATAGTCGACTTCCTTCTACAATTATTGTCAAATTCTTCATTTCAAAGTCTTCTTTTATGCTATCCATCCATCTTCTTCTTGGTCGCCCTCTCCCTCTGTTCCCTTCTATCTTGTATGTATGTAGTGCTTTGTAAGCCCAGCTGTTATTTCTCATTCTGTTGACATGACCAAGCCATGTTGATCATCGTTAACCTTTATTGCTATTATTAGGCCTTACTATTCGTTAAATTGCATTACACATACAGATGTTGACTCAAATGCATGAAGTAATGATACGATGTTATCGAGCTACAATATCTTAAATAGACGGGCGAATTAAACAGCGGAGCGTGTATCCCAGCGTTGTGCCCCCACCCGCCCCCCGTTGAGACCCTTACTTACATCGAGTCACTTCGATGACTTTTCCACTGATGGCAAGAGTTGTCCGTCGCACAATTGGCGCGTTAACGTTGATTACGATGTCTTTACACTTTACGACACGGTAAATCTGGCGACGAAAGAACAAAACGATTCAAAAATAATTAATTAATAATCAAGACCGTATGTATAGTTGTACTGTTCTGGCATTGTATACTGCGTATTATTGTATTTGTTTCAGTGTGTCTAGAATCAAAGATAAAAGCTCTGTAGCGGACAAACGGAAGCCCAATTTAGTATTTTCCGCTATTGTTACTACTACTACTACTGTTGTTGCTGCTGCTGCTGCTACTACTACTACTCATACTACTACTACTACTACTACTACTACTACTACTACTACTACTACTACTACTACTACTACTACTACTACTACTACTACTGCTACTGCTACTGCTGCTACTGCTACTGCTACTACTACTACTACTACTATTACTACTACTACTATTATTACTTACTACTACTACTACTACTACTGCTACTACTACTGCTACTACTACTACAGTAGTAGTTGTTGTTGCTGCTGCTACTACTGCTACTACTACTACTACTACTACTACTACTACTACTAATACCTTCTACTACTACTACTACTACCCACTGCTACCACTGCTATATTATTATTATTATTATTAGTATACTATTGCTTTTTTATTATTATTATTATTATTATTATTATTATTATTATTAATAGTAGTAGTAAACGAAAGTAGAGGTTAATTGCTGTAGACGTACTTTGTAACACGGAGCTGCCAGTAGCCAACAGGGACCTAAGACCAGACACCAGATGGCGTTACAGTCGAGGCAGTGTTCCTGTTTGTCGTAGTTGGTGATGTAGAGCCGCGCCCGGTGGTTGCGCAGTCGGCACAGACCGCAGTAACCTCGAGGGTAGGTCTTCTTCAGCCATCTGCCGATGGCCGGGCCGAAATCGATCTGATAAACAACAACGAAACAGACTGCGTGGTGTAAATAAAGATGTTGCAACACCGCTGTAAATAAACAACGCGTACAGGAACGCAGGTCAATTTCATAGTTCTTTTCTTCTGCGATAAACAGCATTGGTGGGGTGGGGAGGGGGGTGGGGGCGGGGAGAGGGAAGGCCGGTTCACCCAATTCTGATTGGGACCGGTCGTGGGATTTACGCAAAATGAGAAATTGGAGGGTGGGTTGGTATAGCATGATCAACAAGAATATGTGAATGAATATGCGATGATCTTCTGACGAGCTTTATTCTCTGCTCGTCTGAGAATTCTCCCCGCCCCCACTCCCGAAAATGTCGATGTGCCCCACCTCCGCTATTCCGCGAAATCCTGGCTCCGCCACTGAAATACATTAGTCAGCCTTCGATATAGGCAGTTCCTCGTATCGTGCAGTAAAGTTAGACAAGCAGATTAACCTACTTATTGCCATTTTTATCGATTGTTAGTATCGGCGGTGACCGGACAATTCTGAGACGGACAATTCGGAGAGGACAATTCGGAGAATGACTAATATCGTCCAAAAGTTGTAAAAAGTTGTAAAACTGTTAAAAAATATGACTGCTCCATAAGGGTTAGGGTTAGGGTTACAGTTAGGGTGAAACTGTGCTCCGAATTGTCCGTCTCCGAACTGCCCTAGAACCGTGTCGCCAGTCACGGCGCTGTGCGAGAAATGTTAGGAAGCACGCAGAGAATGACAACGGTCGCTGGCTGTCAGTCGTTCACCTGGATGCAGAACTTCCCTTGGGACTGGATGATCTTTCTCGCCTGGTCCAACGCTTTCTCCAACTCCGGTCGGATCATTGGATGCGATGTGTCGACCAGCAGCGCCAGATCTCCTATTCAGTTCGAAAGCAAACCATTTCGAAACCATTTAGCACAGATGATTTTCATCGTCATCTCTAATGGAACATTTCATTCTTGCACCAGCAGTTTTTTATTGAATGCAATGCTTTATGTCACTACTCCTTTGAAAGAAGAAGTAGTAGTAGAAGTAGTAGTACTGTAGTAGTAGTAGTAGTAGTAGTAGTAGTAGTAGTAGTAGTAGTAGTAGTAGTAGTAATAGTAGTAGTGGTAATAATAATAATAATAATAATAATAATAATAATAGTAGTAGTAGTAGTAGTAGTAGTAGTAGTAGTAGTAGTAGTAGTAGTAGTAGTATTAGTAATAGTAGTAGTGGTAATAATAATAATAATAATAATAATAATAATAATAATAATAGTAGTAGTAGTAGTAGTAGTAGTAGTAGTAGTAGTAGTAGTAGTAGTAATAATAGTAGTAGTAGTGGTAATAATAATAATAATAATAATAATAGTAGTAGTAGTAGTGTAGTAGTAGTAGTAGTAGTAGTAGTAGTAGTAGTGGCTAGAAGTAGTGACTAGAAGTAGTAGTAGTAGTAGTAGTAGTAGTAGTAGTAGTAGTAGTAATAGTAGTAGTAGTAGTAGGTGTTGTTATTGATGTTGTTGTTGTTGTTGTAGCGGTGATGGCAGTAGTAGTAGCAGTGTCGTAGCGAAGGGGGTTTTTGGGGCTAAACCCCTCTTGGCTGCCGAACAAAATATTTTTAATGAGTTTCTATGTATTTTTAATTTTTGACGCGACTTTGGGTCAAAACTCCTTTGACTATAAAATGTAACGGTGCTTAAGATGCGAGGACCTTTTTTGCTTGTCAGGATAAAACTAGAGGTGATAACGTTTTTTTCTTGTCTAGATTTTCCCAAAGTTGGTCACGGTGGTCAAAACCAAAATCTACCCCCCCTTTCGGAAATCCTGCAGTCTACGCTACTGGGTAGTAGCAGTAACGTTTTATCAAGTGGTTTGGGAGGCTAAATTGACCTGTGTGAAAAACCACTACAGAAAACTATGGGGATCATTTTGTGTGGGTCGATTGGTGATTGGGAGACTTCAAAAAAAGAAGATATATCATATTTATCGACACTGTTTGCCTCGCCAATAGAGATAATCACAAGAGAATATAGTTGAAGAGACTCGATTTGGGATCGGGTACCTTCGAAGTGGATGTCCGGTTGGGCGGCTCCGATGTAGTCGTTCTGGACGAACTCCGCCCAGACCCGGAGCAGGACAGGGACGCCCATGATCTGCTCGTGGAAAGACTCCAGGTCCTCGATGGAACTGATGTTGATCTGACTGGAAAAAAGAAGCACAGACAGAGACCGTCGATTCAATGTAATGTAACCGTCAGCATCGTTAGTAATACGCATTATCTGTAAGTTCAAAATATGAGTTACACACATTTTGAAAATGTACAGTATATATATATACAGGATAAATATATATAATAATATACTATACTATAATATATATATATACAAACAGTATATACTATATATATAGTATATACTATACTATACTACAATATAATATTATACCTTATATACAAGATATATATAATAATATCTATATTATAATTACTGGATGGGCCAATAAATATATATATATATTATATACAATAATATATATACTATTATATATACAGGGTGGGTTAATAAAACCGGTACCACCCTGTGTCATCGTAAATATTTTCACAGCCCTTGCAGAGGTACACTAAATTTTACAGTATGCATTTTGACCAAGTGGTTGTGGAAATATTTACGATGAAATATGATGGTTCCGGTTTTACTGGCCAACCCTGTATAGACACACACACACACACACACACACACACACACACACACATGAAACCGTCATATTTGAAAGTTTCCGAGAAAATTCCGAGCGTCAGGATCCCGACCATCAGCCCCTACTGTCGACTCCCTTTGTCCTTCTTGGTGCAACAGTTTGGCCTTTTGCATTTCGTCTTGTCCTTGGCCTTGCGTATACAGCGGCTATTCTTGTCGTAAGGTCGATGAGTCAATCATTCATTCATTCATTCATTCATTTGTTCACATGGACGACAGAGGTCCGTTGTGCCAATCTCGTGTTGCGCGAGTTGTGACCGCGACCGATGGCTGAGTGCCATTCATGAAAAATTGTGGAAGGAAGACCATCGCCGATCTGCTGGGGCCATGTACGGCGTGGTCTGCCAGGAGGTCTTCTCCAGCTCGGAGGAGGACGCGTCTCGGTGCGTCGAGCAATGGCGCAGGCAAGAGCGCGATGGGCCGGAATGTTCTTGTCCTGGCGAGCCACGTGACCGAAGAGCGACAGACGACGTCGCGTGATAATTTCTGTCACTGGCAGGAGGGCAGTCTGTTTGGAGACTGCTTCGTTGGTCACGAAGTCGAACCAGCGAATGCAGAGAATCTGTCTCTGGCAGCGCATATGGAATGCCTGTAGTCTTTCAGAGTCTCGTGTAAGCAGAGTCCAAGTCTCAGAACCATATAGGAGAATTGGCAGGACGCAGGACTGATAAATTCGGATCTTAGTACCGAGCTGTATCTGTCTTTGGCGCCATAAATTTTGAAGAGATCTCATGGCAGATGCAGCTATGCCGATTCTGCGAGTAATGTCCCACTGACACCTGCCATCAGAACTCTGGACACTACCCAGCAGCAGCAATCAGCAGCTGTGCAATATAAGAATATCTCCTGCAGATGGTTGCATAATATAGGCCTACTGCATATAGTATACTGTATTTCAAAGCTCGCTTATGCTGAAGCCTTTTGCCTACTACATGTAGTATGTCTCAGTACTACTGGTGTCGTCTGGTTGCCCATCTTCGTGTTTTTGCGTCAATCTTAATAACACAGATTTACAGAATACTGAAAAATATCGATTATTACAATAACTTCGTCGAAAAACCTAGATGAAACTTTACAGTTGGATTCGAAATCTGTGTGAGATTGCATTTGAGTTGTTACCACTGAAGAATTCCTTATGAACAGCCAGCAGTTAATATTATAAATTCGACTTGCACATACACCACTGCATGCAAATACATGTCTCACAAAGATGTAAGCTATACACAGGATTTTGTATTGCTTTTTTAAGATGTAGTAGTAGTAGTAGTAGTAGTAGCAGTAGTAGTAGTAGTAGTAGTAGCAGTAGCAGTAGCAGTAGCAGCAGTAGTAGCAGTGGTGGTAGTAGTAGTCAGTAGTAGTAGTGGTGGTGGTGGTGGTAGTAGTAGCAGTAGTAGTAGCAGCAGCAGCAGCAGTAGCAGCAGCAGCAGCAGCAGCAGCAGCAGCAGTAGTGGTGGCAGTAGCAGCAGCAGTAGCAGTGCAGCAGTGGTGGCAGCAGCAGCAGCAGCAGCAGCAGCAGCAGCAGTAGCAGTAGCAGTAGTAGCAGTAGCAGTAGTAGTAGTAGTAGTAGTAGTAGTAGTAGTAGTAGTAGTAGTAGTACAATAATGTCATTGAAAAAGTTCATCGAAATCTGTATGAGATTCCATTTGAATTGTTATACCATTGAAGAATTCCTTCTGAACAGCCAGCAGTTAATTATAACTTAGACTTGCACATAGACCACTGCATGCAAATCCATGCCGCACAAAGACGTGTAAACTATACACAGGATTTTGCGTGGCTTTTTTAAGATGGCGAGATTGAAAGGTGCCAACTGCTGCTTGGTTTTGACTCGGAGTCGGTCGCTTTGTGTTCTCCGGTCGGAACCATTAGTCATGCACGGTGGAACCGGCATTTTATTTGAAAGAAAGTCATCGAGGATGTCATAGCAAGGACGTGACATTTTCCAGCAGACGCGCACACGCTGCTGTTCCGAGCGCGGCTGAAATGTGGCAAACCGCCAGCTGGAAAAAATGTGTGTTGTTTCAGAAATCTCTAATAAAAGGTTCACGTTACTAGTCATGTCGAAACCGTTGGAAGGCAGTGGCGTGTACTCGGTGTATGGCAGGTGGGGCACACGCCCCCTGGGCACCACTTGAAGGGAGCGCAAAAAAGAAACGCTGTGATCTTTATTACTCCGCTTAGCGTAGAGATGGAAGAAAACGAGAAAATTGACTTAGAGCACATCACGGATCAGTTAGCAACAGATTTAAAGTGCATTTGAAGTTTCAATATTATGTCGGCAAAAAGTCTTGATTTGTTAATTAAAGGTTCGCTAACATGCAAGTTTAATTTTCTAATGCTCTTTTGTCATGGGCGGCAACAGAGGCGTAGCGACGGGGTGGGTGGGTTGGTAGGTATATCGGTATATATATACACACCAACACCCACCCACAAAAAACCCAGGCTACCTTGAAGTTTTTAATGTGCTTTTTAAGGTTTTCAACGGTTTTTAATATTTATACCCCAAATCACATTATACCCCCCAGATCTAATTCCTGTCTACCCCCCTGGGCCCCAAATACCCTACGATACGCCTCTGGTGAAATTTCCAGGCATCGTTGTCCCAGTAGACATGAAATCTACGGAAAATGAACATTTTATGACTGGCTTTGAATCTATCTGCCTCTTTCCATTATTCTGCACAAAATATATCCTAAAAATAACAGATATTCTGCGTTAGACCCAAATGGAGAAAAAATTAATTTTTACGGCAGTGGAGATAATATATAATTAATTGACGAATTAATTATCAATCGTGCATTTTTGTAGCGCCAATTACACAAAACCACTAAGTTTTTTCGTCAATCAATTGCGCGTTCCAGTTGCATCCTAATGAAGTCGATCGAATGCGGAAAAACACAGCAACAAATATATCTTCACAGGGTGGAATAGATCACGGCAAATACGGAAGGTGCTACCGTGGCAGCCGTCAACCGTGTGGAACCATTAGAGAGCTCCGTTGCGAGAGATTTCCAGATGAGATTTGGATGCCCGGCACGTTCTGCGGCCTGCTGCCAGGAGCAGTCATTTGGGAATTCTGACGAACATCGACGCTTTCAAACAAGCCGCGCCGCCATCCGACTAGGTTTATGCGTACTATCGGTGGCGTGGCCAGGATTCCGGAATAGGGGGCGGGGGCGGCGGGGGGGCACGTCGACACATTTTTTGATGAGAAAGTCTCCGATAGGGCCGATAAAACTCGCCGAAGATTTCTTTGCAAACACTGTTCGATCATCATGACACCTAAGCCACTCCGCCCTCCAATTTCTCGACGGCTTTGCGCAAATCCCACGACTGGTGGTGTCCCAGCCCGAATAGAGGGACCCGGTCTCCGCCCGCCCCCATCCCCACCCCACCTCACCCCGGTGACGCACTATACGACTAAAAACGTTCCTATAGCAAGCAGTGACTTTGTTATGGCAAATGAGTGACATTTCATCATCATCTGAGTTCACGAAATCGCGGCGGAGCTCCGGGAAATAGAGACAACCGCGCCCCTGAAGCTATACTATGCCTTCAGTCTTTTCAGGTCGTCTCATCTTCTTTGCTTTATTTTTTCTGGCAACCGTTCTTTCCCTGCGGGCGTTTTCTAGCTCTCTCTCTCTCTCTCTCTCTCTCTCTCTCTCTCGCTCTCTCTCTCTTGTTCCGAAATCCTCTGGCGAATCAGCAGCAGGGTCCAATCTCTTATCTTTCCACGGATTGCGTTTACGACGAGAGATAAGATCCCGGACTGCAACAGGATAACTCAGATCATTAGCGCGGTCCTTAGCCGACTGTTCTAGCCGCTAGACTTACAGTTTCACTCGCCCCCACCACCACCACCACCCACCCCACTCCACCCCCGGTAGAGTCTTAAATTTAAAATCTTTCGATTCACTGGAGATTGCGCCATGCAAAAGAAAATGGTATTTCGAATAAACAGTATCAAGAAAAGATACCGTTTCCAATTTCGGTTTTTCACATCTACAGTATATTCAAGAGAGCTTTGGCAATATCAGAAAAAATTAACGAACGACAGACAAATGGTGACAAATAAATTATGATTTACACGCTTCAATAACTCAAACACTAAGCCACGCAACTTCAAAACGGAAATATAGCTATGTAGCGGGGGCGTAGCGACGGGGGGTATATCGGTATATATACCCTCCTCCAAAATCAGTCTACCTTAAAGTTTTTATGTGATTTACATGTGGTTATATGTGGTTTATATGCTTTATGTGGTTTATAGTTAAGATTTATACCCACCCAAAATATTTATACTCTCCCAAATCAAATTCCTGGCTACGCCCCTGCTATGCAGCGCGCAAATGAAAAGACTTAAAAGCAAAACATAAGAATTACAACAGTAGTCTAGGCATGCAGAAGGAATTATGATATTAGCAAGATCACTGCAATGGATAGATATCTCGTGTAAAAGGCACTGCATTGGATCTGACTGAACCCGCGAAATAAGACTGATGAACGGAGCAGCGCTGTTGAATGCTGCAGATAGGCCGCGGCCTAAGTCGACGTAACACGCACAATAGGCCAACACTTTTCTCGTCTTCCGAGGCGATTGTGTAGAATAATTTATTTAGGCTATGGAACATGATATTGTACAACCTTTTTCCTATATACGTGTTGGGTGAAATGTGAAAGAAAAGTGTTTCAGAGAGAGAGAGAGAGAGAGAGAGAGAGAGAGAGAGAGAGAGAGAGAGAGAGAGAGAGAGAGAGAGAGAGAGAGAGAGAGAGAGAGAGAGAGGAGAGACAGACAGACAGACAGACAGAGACAGAGACAGAGAGAAAGAGACAGATAGAAAGAGAAAGAGACAGACAGAGACAGAGAGACAGCTACAGACAGAGACAGAGAGAGAGAGAGAGATACAGAGACAGAGACAGAGACAGACAGACAGAGACAGAGACAGAGACAGAGAGAAAGAGACAGATAGAAAGAGAAAGAGACAGACAGAGACAGAGAGACAACTACAGACAGAGACAAACAGACAGACAGAGAGAGGCAGATAAAGACAGAGACAGACCGAAAAATCCGATATGGCAAAATGGAAGGTCTAAGTTAGCGAAACAGAAGGAAGACGCCAGGAATCGTAATAAAAGAAGACGTTTTGAGCGGAGATAGAAAGCCAACTGACAGAAACAATTATACGGAGACTTCTCCAAAACGAAACACAACCACCTGAATGGCGCCTATGCGTAATCGGTTTTAGAGGGGCATTTCACAACCCAAAGGTAGGTGGCTCGACAGACCCCAACTGTGAATGGCCGACAACTGATTAGATATGACTATATGAGTGAGTGATTTTGTCTGCACAATGCACCAATGTTGTTAGTATCAGTTGCATATATATATATATATATATATATATATATATATATATATATATATCATATACATTTTGACACATACATAGCTGACAGAAGCAATTATGCGGAGACTTCTATACAATATATGGCGCCTATAGAACTTCGTTATAACGTATTTATAGGCTCGAGTCTCTAAATTTCGATATGACTATATGAGTGAGTGATATATCCGAGTACGTTATAATCAATACCACCCAATACGGTAGCTCATCACATGGGACCATACATAGACCGTTCTAACCGACGATACGTTATAAACGAGTACGTTACATCGAAGTTCTATACTATATATATATATAGTATATATATATATATATATATATATATATATATATATATATATATAATGTGTGATTTATGGTGATTTTGATGGTAGTTTCTGGCTGGATGATCAACAGCTGTTGCCTATTATTTTCTCAGCTGTGCATTCAGAACCAACTATACTAGTCAAATGGCAAAGAAAGTGAAACCTATGGCCAGCGACAAGCAGACAGACAGACAGACTGAAGCAAAGCAATTCCAATCGAGAACAGCAGACAGGAGGATTCAAAGGAGAGAGTTGGAAAGCCGAAGGAAGAATAAAAAGAGAAGAAAACCGGAGAAAGACATGCTAAGGCGATGATATATTATATATATATATAAGCCTATATATATATATATATAAAAGTTTATATGTGTGTATATATGTGTATGTAGGTATATATGTATATATGTATGTAGGCCTATGTATGTATGTATGCATGAACGCATGTATGTTTGTATGAATGTGAGTGCGTATGTATGTAAGTGCGTATGTATGTATATGTATGTAGGCCTATGTGTGAATGTATGTATGTAAGTATGTATGTATGTATGTATGTATGTATGTGTGTATGTATGTGTGTATGAATGTATGTTTGCATGCATGCGTTCTGTATTTTTTTATGTATGTCGATCATTGTATGTCAGGTGGAGTATAAACATGACTCCTCCTTTCGTGACCTTCTTCCAGCGTCGGTCTCGAAAATGCCTCCGAGATATGATTAGCCCTTATATACCGGGATGTTTTTTTAGTTTCAACCGCGGCATTATAAGGTTGCCGTATTCTCACGCTATATAGCGGCGCACATCCATGCATCCGACCGATGGTCGTGTGGATTTCGATGTCGATTGATGCATTATAAGAGCGGCGGCCATTAAGTAGGCAGGAATGTCCCAATTGATTTCTAAAAACCCAGCTCATGAGAAATAGAGCGCTTATCTAACAGATAACCGCGCGTGACAGGTCGATAACACGACCGCGAAACCAGGTGACCATGCAGGAGTAACCCGCTAAATATTTGGAAAAGCTTACAGTGGCGTCGTTTGGGGGAGGTCGGGGGAACGTGGTTCCAAGGAAATGAAGAAATAATGCATACTGTATTAAATAAATAAATAAATGCGAAATGCGCAAGAAATCGCCGAAAAATTGCCAAAATTTTGCCCAAAAATTTCAAAGTTTACAAATTTGCCAAAATTGGCCCGAAAATCGTCAAAATTTTGCCAAAAATTGATAACAAATTTGCCAAAAATTGCCCAAAAATTGCGAAAATTTTGGCCAAAATAGCACCCAAAAATGATCTCCCCAGAAAGTGTGAAATGACGCTACTGAAAGCTCAGGATTTTCAAATCGAAAATTTCGTCTATTGGAAACCCCCCACCCACCCACCCACTTACGCATAAGGATCTCACAGCTTGTATGCGGCAGGCAGGGTACCGGGTGGTTAGGCATCTCGGGCATCGGCTGCCGGGTATATAGGCCTACGCTTGACTTGCGCTTCGTCTGCAGAGGTCTCATCCGTCGACGGCAGATGTCTCTGATTTGCGGCGCCGACAGCGTCTTCTGACCCGACGCGCGTAAATCGCTTTTTTTCTCTTGAACGAACGAATAGAAGTGGTTAAAGCTAATACTACAGTGTAATCCTATTCCTATTTATACAGATTCTCTTGTCGGCGGGAAGATCTGTCTTTCCATTCGTTCTATTAATTTTCTCTCTCTTTCTCTCTTTCTCTCTCTTTCTCTCTGTCTCTCTGTCTCTCTCTCTGCCTGTCTGTCTGTCTGTCTTTCAGTATCTTTGTATGTCTGTCTGTGTGTCTTTCAGTATTTCTGCCTGTCTCTGTCTGTCTGCAATAATAACTAGTTCACAATAAAACTCCATATAAATATAAACAATAAAACTCCATATAAATTTAAAAGTCTCCACCCTCTAATATATATATATATATATATATATATATATATATATATATATATATATTGTATATATTGTATATTTTGTTTATATAATATATTTGAAATAAACATAAAAGAATAAATATCAGTTTGACCATAACTGACGAGATTCTAAGATCCTCCAAAAAAATAAAGCAGAGTCCTCACCCACCCTAAGTTCTGTCTGTCTGTCTGTCTGTCTGTCTGTCTGTCTGTCTGTCTGTCTGTCTGTCTGTCTGTCTCTCTCTCTCTCTCTCTCTTTCTTCGTACGTGGCCACCAGAGTCGCTACCATGTCCGCAACGGTTGTTGTATGATCTCGCAACAAATGCGTTTCGTTGTTCCTGTCACGAAAACTCTCAATCATCATCATCATCATCATCATCATCATCATCACCACGAGGAGAAAACCCGTATACTAACATCCGAACAGCCCCCCGATCGCTACACGAAAACTGGCGCCATCTGACGACGGCCACCTGGATTCCAGCGATCTCCAGTCTCTTTCTCTCGTCTACCTTGACATTTCAAGAAAACGCGCCTCTGCGGTGCCTGGTTGCGCCCGGATCTATCCTCCTCCTCCTCCCATCCCTCCTCCTCCTCTCCTCCCCATTCCTCTCCGTTGAAGTGGCGCTATCTGTAGAAATTGAATGATCGGTATATAGTGACGACCATCCCTAATCTCGCCGACCACAAACTATATCAAATGCGCCTCCGAATTAACCGAGAATTTCTCACATCTACACACACAGAGAGAGAGAGAGAGAGAGAGAGAGAGAGAGAGAGAGAGAAAATATGCACATATAACATATATATGTGTGTATACATACATACATACATACATACATACATACATACATACATTGGTATAATAATGCCACTAACATTGGAGGGATAGAATTTTGTTTAAGTATGTCCACCCAAAAATATATAAAAATCTAGCGACGACCTTTTTTGCTTGTCAGACTTTTTTAAGAGACGTTTAGTACGTTAAAGGAGCACAGAAAACTATAGTGATGACTTTTTCTTTCGTTAAAGATTTATCGGATGGTTACCCCTCCCCTCCTGTTTACTAGACGAAGCCCACTCCCTACCTACCTCCCTCGAGAATTTTGGTTTTCTTCAACTGTGCTAAATCTCGACCCCCCCACCCCCAGTGACCACCACCCTCCCCCTCCCCTGCCGAGAATATTATTTTCATTCAAAACATGCTGCTCAGCGAGTCTTCGTATTAAGACAACTTATTCGCGTTGCATCCTTATAATATTAAACACCTAAGAAGTAAGTAGGCTATAGTGCAGTTCAAAGCCCGTGAATTTATATAGCGCTTTAGTAGAATAGTACCGCAATATAGCTGGTGGTTCTTAAGAATAAGCAGATACTATGCGTTACAGCTTTTAATTAACACTTGAAGAGGCGCAAAAACATGCTGTAATCGTCCTCTTTACTCTCAACGACTATAGGAAGAAGAGAAATCGAGAAAACTTAACTTTGCGCACGTGATCATAGACCACTTCGCATCAGTAAAAGCAAGACAAGTGCATCTGTAGTGTTAATCTTGTGTCGATAAAATGTTGCGATCTGTACAAATTCCAAATGAATGTCGATCCAAGGTATTTGGAGCATAGAGCTTGCAGATCTTTGCCGCCAAAGGGCTGTCGCGCAATCTGCCATCTCTGCCGGAATTCTTCACGCAGGATGTCAGTCACGGTAGAGGTTCATTGCCCTTTATACGTTGATGGCGTCTGTCTCTAGCAGAGATGTCAATGGGTCCATTTTTTAGAACCCAGTCCACCAAATCTCCAACCAAACCCAACCCATGCCGATAATAGGTTTACTTGACCCAACCTACTGTAATACTTTACAGTTTCTTAAACCACGACTTATTTTCCGACCCAAACCAACCCACCATTAATATTC
>CM030832.1:2842600-3005100 GCA_018105865.1 Metaphire vulgaris
CCGCAGGAAATTCAAGTAGATCTTACACAGTTTTCGCCCCCCGCTATCTTTGAGAATAATTCTTACGATCAGCAAAGATGTGAAATAAGTTCAAAGCGTTCGTAGAAGCTTATAGAGTTATTCAGCGAAGACTTAGGCCTATTCCAGCGTGTGGGATTAGGGACCTACATGTCTCAATGCCAATAGAAAATAGACAGGAACTTTTAAATCCATTACAATCCGAGCGCTTAATTGAGCTATAAGATTTTGCGAGATTTAGGCCTAGTCCAAACGAATCGTTGTTCTTTACGTCAAACGACAATAATTGCCCAATTTATATAGCGCCGTGATATCAATCATCGGCCAGAAGATATTAATGTCCGTTCAGCTCAGATGGAAATGAGAATACCTGGGAATCGAACCCAAGCAGACGTTTCATCCTAAGCATTCTCTCTCTCTCTCTCTCTCTCTCTCTCTCTCTCTCTCTCTCTCTCTCTCTCTCTCAACTCGAATGGGTTTTCTCTACCTTGACAATCATCTGAAATTAAGACAGTTTTCGGACGATTTTTGTCTCACAATAATACAACAATACTATTAAATCTAGAGTTAGATCGCATCTCTTTCTGTTTCCTTTCTTCATAGTCTGCCTCACTGCCTGCTTCCCCACCCCACCCCACCCCAATCTGACTAATATCGTGAAATTATTGACCTTTCCCGGCTAAGCACTTTGCTTCATCTTTAGTTATGTGGACGGTAGATTAATTAAGCGCACGGGAATAAGCAGCTACTACGGTACCCGCTCCAGAAAGCGCTATAGAAATTTACGAGATTTTACTTCTTACTTAGTTACTTAGCCTACTTCCCGAATGAGGAGCCAACGAGGAAATTATCACGCCATTGAGATCCAGCGGCGTAGCCAGGAATTTGATTTGGGGTATAATGTGATTTGGGGGGTGGAGGTATAAATCTTTAAAAACTTTGAAAATCTTAAAAAACACATTAAAAATTTTAAGGTGGTCTGATTTGGGTAGGGGGGTATATACACCGATATACCCCCGTCGCTACGCCCCTGTTGAGATCATCACAACTTAAACATCGCCATGCGTCGCTGCTCAGCTATAGAATTTACGAGATTTTGCTTACTTACTTACTTACTTACTTCCCGAACGAGGAGTCATCGAGGGAAACGTTGCTCACTTGATCATTCCGTCCTTGGTTCCCATGACCTTGACCTTATCGGGGTCGTAGTTGAGCTTTCTCGGATTCGCCTCGAAAAGTCCGTACATGACGGATGGATTGGCCATGAAGTCCGTCCAGAAACAGACCGTCAACGGTTTCACTTCGAGGGCGTCCTTGTCCTGGGTCTTCTTCAGCAGGTCTTTGGCCAGCGACAACATATCGGGACCGACGACGGAACGAAACAAACCCAAAAACAAGTCGAAAATACACTCGTCGACGGTAAATCCGTACAATAGCGCCCCCGGCCGACGTCAATTTAACGCGAAATGGCAATCTGGTTCGAACGATCGATCCCCTAACCGTCAACGAATTCGCCGCCGGGTCGCTTTTTACGAGATTTCCGGCTGGAAGTTAGTTATTAAGAGTTCGTCCGGAAATCTTCCGTTCACGTTTTCCCTGTGAAACCGCCTCCTTGCGTGGTCACGTGGATAGGGCCGTTACAACCTCGGCCGGCCTCGCCTCGCAGCACAGCGGCACCATCCCGTGGAACGAAAGTTTTAATGAGCATGTGTAGAGAAGGTTGGTAGCCGCTGTTGCTGCTGCTGCTGCTGCTGCTGGTGCTGACGCTTAGCAGACGGGTTGGTAGCGATCTATTCGGCAGCAGTCGTCGACTGTAACTGCGCCAGAAAGGCTGAAAAAGACAGACGTTCGCGATTTCACCGAACACAACAAAGGCGGGACGTTGAGCGATAATAGGAGAATGTCTGATGTAGACGATGGCCGTGTAACGGTTCAAGGCGTTGCTTCGTCGAAATTTTAAGAAATTCCGCAGTCCTGACAGAATCGAAGGCTTCGAAGAATTTGCCAAAAAAGAAAAACCGCAACAACAACAACAACAACAACAATAACAACAACAGTAACAACAGCCAGCAACGTCTCCTCGTTAAACCGAAATCGACTTGTTCGATGCAAGAGGCAGGTGGAGCAGGAGATATTGGTTTCGAATGTAGAATATTATTTCCCTGCACCAACACGAATCAGTGACACGAATAGCGTACAGGGCCCTACCGGTATTCTACGGAGGCTGGAGCGAGTGAATTAGAGCGGCTTAGGAGGCATCACTGCCTGTGTGAAAGCCACTAGGGGCGCTGACGGGACTTGAACCCGCTCCGCCAGCCTACCGCTCCAGCGCGCAACCCATTCTGCCATCTTCCGGCGAGGGGGATTCGGTGAGGGGTGGGCGGTACGCGCACTAATCGGGTGCAGGTTTAACCCCATCCCACGCCCCCTCCTCCCCCCATTCCACTCCTGACAGCCCCTGTTTACTCTTGGCCAACATCTGTGCTAAGCCACTGCACGCCACGTGGAATTCGTTCGCATTGTAATTCCGACCGGTGTAACCAACACATTATCGGAAGCTGGAGAAAAAAAACTCCGAAAGTCGACAATGTCCATACCGCACCGGGTGCAACGATATCGCATCCGTCTGGCATAATGCTCCTATATTGAGTAAGAGGAATGACTCTCGATATCATGTTATCTACTGAAAATCTGCCCTTGAGCAGGCGTTTTCAGCAGTTTATCTATCTACCTATCTACCTACTTGCTTATCTTTCTATCTGTATGCCTGTCTGTCTGTCTTTCTATCTTCTACAGTATCTGTGTGTCTATCTATGTGTCTGCTTGTGTATTTGTCATTAAGTCTGCCTGTCTGTCTGTCTGTCTGTCTGCCTGTCTGTCTCTCTGTCTGTCTTTGGTCTTCCTCCTCGAAGCAGGCTTCTGGTTTTGATTTGTTAAATCTTGGCATGAGCACTTGAAATCACTTATTCTGAACACTGTCCAGAAGTTCTCAGGTTATATCGACAGAAGTCTTGTTGGTTTAGCAAATACATCCATGCCAGTTTAGAACTGCTTTCTCTTCCTTTAAAATCTTCCCCGATGTTCAGTATTTCAATATTACTCGTAATTAAAATTTTCGACCAGCAGTTCGAGGTTGAGGGCTAAAAATAAAAACATCGACCGACACTGGCGTGGCCAGGTTTCCGGATTAGGGGTACATCGACATTTTCCGGCAATAAAGGATCCGGCGGTGAAATAAAACGGAGACGTCAAAAGTGAAAGATGGTCGTCAAGGGTCCCCGTCCCCTCTTCGTGGCTACGTCACCGTCAACCGACATTAAAATCGCAGGCCTACAGTCTACTCCACCGTTAGAGGTTAAATATTCATAAACTGCCTCCTCAAATCAAATCGAGTATAGGTCTATTGCTTTTTCTTCTTCAATCGTAATATCAAGTTACACAATTTCTAATTTCCGTATCCAGTTTTCTTGCACTAGGCTATATAAGTCAGACTGAGAATGAACCAGAAAAAACTATTAAGGGGCTGTCCATTAATTATGTCAACAATTTTTGGGCGATTGTTGACCCCTCCTCCCTTGTCAACAACTGTCAACTTTCACTTAACCCACCCATAATTACGTCAAAAACTTTTGACCCCCAAGATCAATGACAGGTCCCAATAACAAGGTTATTATTTTCTGTGGTGATGGCCATTTTTTCTTTTTTGCTCATCGAGTGTCAAAATGTGGTGGTGATGACCCTTTTTGCCATGCTTTTTTCCATTGTAATAAATAGTATTCCATGAAATTTTCTATTTTTTGATTATTTGTAAAAAGTGAAATTGTTGACGTCAACTTCTCTTGACCCCCACCCCTGTAAACAACTGTCAAACTTTTTCAAACCCCTCTTCCTAAATTGTTGACGTAATTAATGGACAGCCCTAAGCTAAGATTTAAAAGCGCTATAGAAATGTAAATAATTATTATGGCTACCCATAGTTCGTTAGGGTTAGGGTTAGGGTTGCGCCAAGAGAGTTCCTGCACCTTTTTTCATAGACTTTCAGCACTGACTACTACTACTACTACGTCTACTACTACTACTACTACTACTACTACTACTACTACTACTACTACTACTACTACTACTACTACTACTACTACTGCTACTACTACTACTACTACTACTGTTGCTGCAGGAATTTTGCTTGGGGGGGCAAAAGCTGTCAGCCTGCCTTCACAAAAAAAAAACTTTCTCAACGGATTTGCGCGAATCTGGTAGGTCGATCTTGGATTTGCCCCGTGGCGACGCTAATGCTACTTTAATTTAGATCTCTACTGTTGCTGCTGAATGCTGATGCTGCTTCGCTACCAGAAAGTCGATCTTGGAACAAGAATTTTTAGTTCTCTATGGTTGCTATAGAACTGAAACAAGAGTTTGTGTTGCATTTTGAAGTAATTTTATTTTATAAATTTTTGTTTTGCTATTCGTGTTGAATATTTTCCGATAAAACGATGAGCGGAGGAGTTTACGGCGGAGGTTTGTTGTTTATGTTTTTAAAATGTTCACTTGTTTGACTTTAATAGCGGATGCTTTGTTTGCTATGAGAGCATCTTTCATTATCGCAACCCCTCTTGCGCTTTCAGAGAAAAATATCAAGCATTTATACGGCACTTAACCCCAGATTAATGGCTTGTACCATTAATGGCTTATCATTATTTGGATAAATGCACTATTTATCAGTATAAGGGACTGTACAGACCATATTAATGTTCACTCCGCGCCGGTAGACGTGTGAGTGCTCGGGGTCCAACCCGCTTCACAGCTCACTTTAGGCAGGCTGACCTGTACCAAATTAGCCATCATTGCAGGGACCCAGCAGCATCGGTGAAACAGTCAACCTTTACCATTTGTGAAGGTTGCATTAAAACTCTGTTGAATTCGGAAGCAGTAACAGGGGCCCGGTTCTTTTGGCGTGGCAACCTGGTATCGTGGAATCTGCTCCCGAAGGCTGCGACAACCAAGACCTCTCCAGATTGGTTCTTACAACATCTCAAGATGCATTTGTTTAACAGCTTGTTCCCTGTACAGCGCCTTTGACTTTAGCCACCTAACTATGTTACTGCGTTTAAGAAATTGTCAAGTTAAATAATAATAATAATAATAATAATAATAACTATAATAACAGAAATGAATGAAAAGAAGGTTATCAACTGTTTTTCAGATGAAGTTGGTTCGCTTGTGTTTGACATTGGATCGCATTCTGTGCGGATTGGTTATGCAGGAGAGGATATCCCGAAGGTATGATGCATGCGATTGTGTTTTATGGAAGTTAGTCCAAAGGGCATGCGTTAATTGTGATGTTGATTCTGATATTTGGTTATGAAGGCACACAAGTTTTGATAATAATACTTTAATATGTGGTAAGCAATTGGCATAAAACTTACTGTTACATAATTTTGATTTCTACATTTGTCATGTCATGATGCTGTTGTCACTATGCTGGCTGAATAATAATTAAGTCACCACAGTTGTATTTCTTTAGTTGTCACCGTTAAGTGATGATTCTTTCATGTTGGTCCATTTCATAATGTTATCTATCCTTCTGGGTCTGCCGTGCCTCCTGGTTCCTTCTGTTAAACCCGTTATTATCGAGTGTTTTCAATAGAGTGCGCTGTTTTCAAATCGCAGGCGGATTTTCCAACTGCTGTTGGCGTAGTTGCCGGCGGCGATGAATCCGTCGATATGGACGACCATTCGAACAGCTGCGACACGAAGTCAGACAAGAAATACTACTTTGACACGGTCAATATCAAGGTTCCACGTAAGAACATGGAAATGACGACGTGTCTACGAGATGGAATGAGTAAGAATAGACTGTTTGCTCTTGGTAGTGCTTAGCAACCTATGGGGAAGTGTGAGACCACTTCTCCTTAAAATGCCAGGTAAAGCGCCTTGAGCACTTGTGAGCATGGCTGCTGTGGCAAAATAGTTTGATAATGGTGCTGTATTAATCGCTAATTATAAGTTGAATCATATCTCTTCAATGAAGTTTAGCATGAAATAGTGATACAGATTGTAAAGAAAATATGTACTTATTAAGAACTGTTTGTTTGTACTTATACTAGACTAGAGTATGATATATAGTACTAGTATGCCAATACAAATGCATAATTTAGAAATGAAGTGTGCGTGCATTTCGGCTGCAGTGTCCCGTTGACTGTAGTTTCTCGGATAGTGTGCCGTGGCTGGAAAAATGTTGGGAAAATAGACTAAAATGGTAATTCTTCTAAGATTAATTTTTAATTAACCCCTAACTTGGGATTATATCCGTCCATTTTGCACTGAGTTACAGTTAAATACACAAATAGTGATTTCAGAATTACAAAGGAAATTGGTCATTGGAGATTTCCTTTGAACGTGTAGTCAAGACTTGTTTGACATCTGATGGAATACTAGACTGAAGTATGATTTATCCAGTACTATGTCGGAGCCGGCCGTGAGTGAATGCATAATTTAAAAATGAAGTTCTGTGGCTGGGTTTTAGGCTGACAGTGACCGTAGGGTGACTGTAAATTTTGAGTGGATTAGTGTGCCATGGCTGGAAAAGAGGTTGGGAGCAGTGTCTCGCAAACTTTTTACCTCGCGCACACTAAACAGAACAAATTTTTTTTGCATTAAAAATTACAAAACCAACCAACAATTTATTAAATTGAGTGTTCTTTATTATAACTGCCGGTCTGCAGTCACATTATAATGATATGTAGATGTAACAAAATACAACGTTCATAGACTGTTATTCTCGCCGTTGTTTTCCTTAGTGTCGCTTTCACCTTTACATTTTCAGATCTTGCCAAAATTTATCCATTGGAATGTTTTCCTTTGTGTTGCATCTCAACTGTTACTATACTTAGACTTACCCTACTATTGCAACATCTCAACACATGCAATGTAATAATTTCAAAACGGTGATGGAATACGCTCGCTCAGACGCTGTTGTTTTACATTGTAAAGGTCGCCGATTTGGTGACGCCCAGTTCTGATGTTCTGGCAGTTGTATCGTTGAGTGAATATAAAAAAATGGATGTCCGATATATTGTATTGTGGCTGGGGCTGGTGTGAGGTTCTATATATGACGCCATTTTTACACTTGCTCATCCGCAAAATTTTTAGGGTGGGGAAAAAAAAATTAAAATAATAGAAAATTCTGAAATTGTTTCACGCACAGCTGGAATTCTAGCGGCACACTAGAGGTGTCAACGTTTGCGAGACACTGGTCTAGAGTATTACGAAATTTGTTGCAACTCTATGATCAAAGACATGATTGTTGCAACTCATTCACAACACCCACTGTGCTATACAGATTGTCAAATAATAATGATGATGTTAACAATAGTATATGGATTTTCTACAGAGAGTACAGAGTTTTTGTAAAAACCAATGCAAATATATTATTGGCAAGTAGTTATTTAGTTGAACAGGTGTGGTTGTTTTAGATAACGTTATAACTTGTCCATGTGTACAGATTTCATATCGTTTTGATTTAGCAGATGTAGTTATGAGATTTTGTTAAAAAACATATATGTTAAATATAATATAGCTTAAGTTAATCATATAATAAGAGCGTATTGTGTTGCTTCATTTTACATTTGGTTTGATGTGAGAAATTTTTTGCATAATCTGTAGTGGAATGTTCGAGCCAAACGAGAGAGATTGACCGAAATAATGTTCGAAAAGTACAGCATTCCTGCCTTTTTCCTGGTAAAGAATGCGGTGCTGTCCGCGTATCCTTTGTATGATTTTTTCGACGGGTCGTTTGCTGAGGTTCCAGATTTTCATTTAAATGATTTATTGTTATTTGAATTGACATCATTCACCAGCAGTTAAGTTCATTTATGCATCACGAGGGGCATGATGAATACATTTTTATTTGCTGACTGAATTTTGCTTAGACTTTTATGTCCTAGGCTTCTTCTAAATCAGATTTATGGTTCCATGATAGCAGTGCTCTGCCCAATTTTAATTTTAAAATATCTAGCCACAGGCTCGGCTTTGCCTAATGTGGTTGATGATTTGACAATAAATTGCAGAATGAACAAGGCAATTCTTGACCCGTTTTGCGGTTTTTGAGTCGTGTTTAAGATGTGCACAGATATTTTAACCCCTTAACTGGGCAACTATTTGTAACTCAATGTAAAATGGACGTGCGTTACTCGGGGCACCCAGTTAAGGGGTTAAAATGGCTTCTTAAATTAGTAGCATTGCTTTAACAAGAACATACATTCATGTACTGGTTTGATGCTTATACAGGGTGGCACAAAAAAACCGGACTAGTCACATTTCAGGGTTTGCATTTAATATAGTCCGGTTTTTTATGCACCACCCTGTATTTTGTTTCTCAGTTTGCTGTGTGTTAACACGTTGATCATCAATACGCCAACTGACGTCCTTATTTTGCATAGATTTCTCAATGGTAGAGCAACGGTCTGATGATCGCCCTTAGTTCAATGCAAACTATTTTAGCAATTCCAGTCTTGGAATCATTCTTCTGTCCTTTAGCTACTAGAATGTGATCAAAAAGCGTATTCTATGGAAGATGTGAATATTTGTCCTAAAACATTTGTTGAAAAACACAATATACTCAACCACAGCCTCGAATTTTAATCACCCATGAGGCGTATTGGTTCATTTTAGAAAATGAATTCCTTTTATTTTGTAATTGAATGTTTTGCATTGTCATATCTTCCATCCAGTGAAGCTTGGACAATTTTTATGTCAAGCTGATGGTCATTTGGACCAGATAATAAAGGCTGGAATTTAAATTGAAATTGTTTCCATTTTATAGTTTAATTTTTTTTTTTTTGTTGAGTTAAGTTCAGCTAATAGATATCCCACCTACAGGGCACCGGCATTTTTCTCATTTAAAATAAAATTTCAATAAACAAAATTTATGTCAATGAATTTAGTTAAGTGTTCATTGTTAGTCAGATTTTTTTCTTCATCTGCTTCATAAATATAATGTTTATTTTGGATGTTAACGAAAAATTGTGCCTTGATTGATTGATTGATTGATTGACGTTGGTCAACAAGATGAACAGATATAACACCAGCATTGTGGTTAAGCTGGCAGAATTTCCATTGTGTCCTGTTTGTTTTCTCAAATGTGTTTCAGCGATGTAGCATCAATACATAATTTGTCCTTAGCTGTTGCATAGATTTGCCAATGGTAGAGCAACATCGTCTCATTCATCCTTTCATGATTGCCAGCAAGGTGACTGACTTCTAAATGGAAATCCAGTAATGTAATGTAATTAGCTATTTATATTGCCTGCAATCAATCAAGTTAGCTAAGCAGGTGTCAATTAATGTAAAAATATTATTGACAATTAAACAGATTAAGCAATGTAATGACTTTTTCTTGTTGGATATTTGTTCCTTTTAGAAAATCCAACCAGAGACGGTTTTATTTTCTGAACGATAATGTTTTGTTTGAATATATTGGAACAATCGTGCTTGGTAACCAATGACACCATGGTCTCAGAAGTTTATAGATTGCTTAGTCAACGAAGCCAACTTTGATGGTTTGATAGTTTAAGATTTTTTTTGTTGACAATTTATGGAAAGATGGTCAACCTTTTTCTCATTTAAAATAAAATTTCAATAAAAGATTTAAATAAGATGAATTTAGTTAAGTGTTCATTGTTAGTCATTTTTTTTATAGTCTTCTTTGCTTCATATTGATATAATGTTTATTTTGGATGTTAAGAGAAAAAAATTAAATTTTGATTGATTGATTGATTGATTGAGAGTAGTTAATAACAAGACTTGCAGTCATAATACGCAGCATTGTGGTTAAGCATGGCAGAATTTCCTAATTGTGTCCTGTTTGTTTTTTTTTCTGTGCGATTTCATCGCATGTTTATGTCAGCACTTGTAGGAGATTTTGTTGTTTTGGAATGTAAGATTTAATCCATCAAACACCAGAACATCCATTCCTCCTTTCATGATTGCCAGCAAGGTGACTGATCTGATACGCCTATCTGGAAATAGCATTTCATATAGTTTCTAATGCCTTATACTTAATCAGCTAACAGGGTATTTAACCTAATCGATCAATGTTAAATGGATGGATATATCAATTAATGTTAATTATTATAAGTCTCATGTAGCATTTCCGTTTCATTGAAATGTAGGACCCAGTGGGAGAAGGCCAGCCAGCCAAGTGGAAAAAGAAAGAAAACCTGCCCGAACTGACAAAGTCTTTCACGAACTACATGGTAAAGGACGCCCTGAAGGACTTCGTGGCGACCGTACTTCAGGTTTCGGACACCCCGTACGACGAGTCGGCCATCGAGAACATGCCCACCCACAACTACGAATTCTGCAACGGGTACAACCAGGTGTTCGGCCAGGAGCGCCTGCGCATCCGGAGGGACTTTTCGACCCGTCGGTCATTAAGGTTATGCGAGCGTTCATCGAGGAATCCGTTATTGATTTGGAGTTTCTTGCTGCGTCTTTTTTTAATAACTTTGGTCTTGTCTGGCGTTGAGGGTATACATTGTTTCACTTGTGATTAGGGTTGACAACTTTGACAAATTGCAATAAAGGACACCCGTGGTGAAGTGTGGTGACAAGCAAAAAAAGGTCATCTTCCTTCTGAAATGGGGTGACAAGCAAAAAAAAAGGAAATTTCAATTGAAATGTGTGGTTTCATGACTTGATTTTTGAAATAAAGGACAAACCATGGTCCTTTATTAAAGTGATAAAGGACAAGGACTCTGAGGTGCATTAAAGGACTGTCCTTTGAAATAAAGGACGGTTGGCAACCCTACTTGTGATTGACAATAATTTGCTCCAGTGATTATATATAGACGCTCGTATTGTCGAGTGCTTTTGATTTACATTAGCTGTTAATCTTAGCTGCTTGATCTCGAAATCGATATGATTGTACCAGCCGTGGTGAATTGTCTTTTTCCCAGGACATTCAAGGTAGTAATACAATGTTGAGCATTGGACACGTGGCGACGACCAGTGTTGGCATGTGCGACATCGACACGCGAACTGTAAGTCGACGCGTCGGCCATCGTTATATACAGTTGTCTTATCTTCAGGGATCACAGAAATATCTAGAATTTTATGTTTTGTGAAGGGGGCAGGCAGTTGCAAAATTTCTCCTAGAATACACCAAAACCTTTTTAATTTGTAGCCACTCATTTTTGGACTGTCTATGATATAGCTTTATTTTATTAACGGAGCATCTTATCTTAGTACGCTTTGAAAATCCTGTAGAGATTTGTAAATGATATGCTGGTTTTTTTGCGAATTTACTTCTTTGTTGTAGATTGTACAGTTTACATATATTTAAAGAGACAATACTTAGCAATTTCATTGTTTTATTTACAATGTGCGTTATTTGAGACGCTGAGGACCAGAGCGGCCTATCCAAAGGAGGTGAAATTTTGAGAAAACAGATTTGAAGCTTGGAATGAACTTGTAAAATCACCAAAGTACACAATTTATTAGCTTTGACCAAATACATAATACAAATTTCTCCCTGGTCCATCTAGTTACGTTTGCATTTTTGTCGTTTACAGGGGTGTCCGGTATTTTGGAGACAGCAATATGGCAACCCTACCCCGTTTGCACACTGCTAAATCTTCCCCCTCCTCCCCCTCAGTGCATATGTACTATATGGATGGTCCCTAAGACTGTGTTGCGATGATTTTTTCAGGGACTTTATAATAACGTCGTAGTCGTCGGTGGCAACTCGTTACTCACCGGTTTCACGGAGCGACTCAACCGTGATCTGAGCGCAAAACTCCTCCCGTAAGACTCGCCACTATTTTATGTTGCGACTCTGGAGCCGGAAGCGACTCTGAGTAGAAATAAATACGCGAGGCACTATACAAATATTACGTTACATCAGTTGTAATTCAGCCTCGTGCCTCTTCCTATATTTTACATGGATTTGATCAAGGTGGGACTCCTTGTGGCCAGTATTTTTGAACAAATGGTTCTCGTCGGACGTAGACTTGGGGTTGAGTTGAAAATTTTGGCGCGACGGCACGCGTATTGCATATTGCCTGTTTCAACTTTTCATAGTAAATCTGGTCATTATAGGCCTGCATCTACATTTAGCTTCTGAAATAACTGTTTGGGGCATTAGGTTGCTTTGTAATGTAATGTAATGTAACAGAATACTTCTGTGAGATCTCTGCAAAATGCTCCTGTGTGAACATCAGTTGATGTGCTGTTCACTAATTGTTAACTTCTGCTTGGAAAGGAAATAGGTACCGGTAGTTTAATAATAAAGGTGTCTCACTAACACATTTTAGAGTGACTTGTGGTTTTTTTATAGTACAGTCGACTCCGCTTAACTGGATAGCCCTGGGACCGTCACGACATTATCCAGTTAGGTTCCACTTACCCCGACCCGGCTGGAGGCTTATGTGTAATAACATTATTAAAACTTAAATGACAAAAACATTCATGTACTACTGTATACAGTATACACATTGCTATTTAGTCCTATTTCCGATCAAAATAATTTGTAGTTGATCACTGAGTGACAGTTTTACGATGGAAGTCCGCAATCTGGCTTTCAAGTGATTCCGTAGGTTCTGCCATTAGCCTCCATAAATCATCAAAGGACGTCCATTTGCTTAGAGAGTGGTCGCCAACGTCCGTGGGAGGTTGTTCTACTTCGACACCTCTTCCCCTGTGTCTGACCGCTTTGAAGTTGCCCCAGTCGTGAACGCGCACATTTGGTTGCAGCCCATCGCTGGTTGACACTTAAAGTCCTCCATATCTACTGTCGGGTAATAACAACCTAAATTGGCGCCAACCAGCTGCTTATCTGCCTTTTCTGTACTCTGTGTTGGAGTTGTGAAATTTGAGCTGGGGAAGGGGGCTGATGACTGAAATTCAATGAATGACAGAGGCTGCATATACCCGAATGTTTTTTGGGAGGGTTGCAAAGTTAGCTGGGAGGGGGTTCAACCTCCCTCCAACCTTCCCTCCCGGCAACTCCAACCATGTATATGCTCAGCTGTTCAATCAGCCAATCACGTGCAGAAAGCTTTGAAAATGCTCCTGTTGCTCCGCCTTTCAACATCAGTTGAATCACGGCAACAGTGCTGTGAGTTTGGCCACTTGATGGCAGGTTAACTTATCCGCTTTACACAGAATGAAAGGAAAAAATGTTATCCAGTTACGCCGATTATCCACTTGCAGTTTAAAACGAACCTAATTGAAATACATGGTGCTCTCACTTCAAAATCTTATCCACTTTAACCGTTTATCCACTTATCAGGTTTTTAGTAGTATTATCTCTAGTGCTACATATCAGTGGATGATTCAAGTTTTGAAGAAAACCTTTTGCACTTGATGTAGAATCAATAGCTGCTGTTGGCACATTAGGGTATTGAATGCAGACTGCATAGGAAATCTGTATAAAGTCAAAGTCAGTGTTTTATACAGGCCTGATAGGGTGGGAAATTTCCTGCCAAAAACCACAAAATCTCTCCCTCCCCCCCAAATTGCAGCACTGACACAAATTTCTGTGTCTCTTCCCCTCCAGCCAAGTAAATTCTTCCACCCCTCCTCAAAGGCCTGGAGTCTGGATGAAACTCTGGTTTAGGCAATTATTGATTGATTGATTGACTGATTGATTGATTGATTTGTAATAATATTGATTTTAAATTTTCTTTGTCAATCAGAGCATGAAGCTGAAACTGATTTCGTCGCCAATTCCTTCTGAAAGACGCTTCAGCAGTTGGATTGGAGGGTCGATCTTAGCCTCCCTGGTATTTCAAATGTTGCTTACGTTGTTCATTTTTTTGTATTTTTAGCTTCTCTGTCCTTTTATCTATCTATCTACAGGGTGGCGCAAAAAAAACGGACTATATTAAATGCACACCTAAATGTGACTCCGGTTTTTTGCGCCACCCTGTATCTATCCATAAAATCTATCCATCCTCATATTACTGGTAATAAGTTGCCATTGTCTTCCTGTTTGTATAATGCTACAGTGTAAGTAGTCTATAAGAAAATTTTTAATAATAATTTTGTTTGCTTTTCTTCAAAGGGATCTTTCCAGCAGATGTGGATATCGAAGCAGGAATATGAAGAAGGTGGGAAAAGCTGCGTAGAAAAGAAATGTCCGTGACTGCCTTTGACTGTTGCTTGCTGTACTTTTAAGTGTTTCTCATGATTGTATTTGCTGATAAACAAGTTTTTTAATTGGTTATGGAGAAGTGCACAAATGTATCGACTGATTGATGTATCGTATGTATGAAATGCGGTTAGGATATAGTGAACAGAGAGGATTATTAAAGGACAATGTCATCGGTACAATATGTCTTAGCTATGTGCTCTTTTTGCCGTGCATAATTGCTTCTGAAATGAAACAGCTTTGAAAAGAAAGACACTTTCTTGAGACGTCTTTATTGCTTCAATTAATTTCCAAGTATTTTTTCTGTTTTGTGTGAGCGACTGAAAATGTTTGGTGCTTTGACAAATGCATACGAAGTCTTTTTCAACTTTCACTTTGAAGGGAGCGGGTTATTCAGCTGAAAAATCATTGTGAGAAAAACAAAAACTATATTGATCAAAACAACTAAATAATTATTATGTCAAAATAACAAATGTTACTGGAGTACATGTATTTTAGTTAAGCTACTACTAAATGTTAAAATGCTATTCAGCACTGTAGTTAAAAAGACTGAAGGAACCAACAGAGAGAATGAACGTCAATAAATAACAGAAGTTACAAAACACGTAATAACTTACAGTATCATGTAATAACTTACAGTATATAATAATTATCAGTATCTCAAGTTCAAAATTACAGTCAAACTAAATGGGATTTAGACTTGATTTAAGGGATTGTTCAAATAGTAATTAATAAATACAAATGGTATAACCATGAGCTGAAATATATTCTGCTGATAATGATTTTATTGGCAAATGGTTTGGCATTTCATGTAAATCTTTTAAAGCGCATTTGACTGTAATATAACATTTATTGCATTTCCTATAGAGTCCAATAAAAATCAATAATGCAGTGTAATAACAATATCTCTTATGCCTATGCGGGTTGGGCATAGAATATTCCAGTGAAATGGGACAAAAATCTATGTGTGCGTTTTTCTGCTTTTCATTATATTTTATCATTAATGTGGGTCTACATAGTGTACCACGGCATTTACAGATAATGACGCCATGCACATTATAGTTTAATTATGATAGCTTTAAGAGAATAGTCATAGCTTTAGTATCATGCAGTTTTTCAAGCAATGTAAACCGTGCATTGAAGCAAAGGAAAAATATGTAAACTGCTACTTGCTAGAAAGGCAGGCAGACAAACATTCATTGAAGAATTACAAAAATCAGATCTGTCTATAATTATTAATGTTTGTACATCTTAGATATACATCAGATAAGTTCTCCTTTGCTATTTCATCCAGTGATATATATGTATATATATATATATATATATATATAAAAATATGTATGTATATATATATATATTCATTTATAACCTGAAACATAGAAGGCAGTTGAGATCAAGGTGAACAGTCATTTTAAAAAGTGATGTCTTCTATGTAAATCTTAATTTTGACCACTAGAGTATATAAAAATAATAAAATACTTGGTACTGCTGCAAAAATGACTAAATTATTTTCATGCTTACAAACAGGATTTGATGAATGATTATTACTAATTATTATTATGTATTTATGGCAAAGTGCCAGCAGATGTTGCATTGATTGTTTAAAGATCCTGTACTTCCTTCACACAAATATGCTGGCGAAAATTATCGTTTTACTGTGACTTGAGCTGCTTATATGTCTTCCACTGTATTCCATCGACCCCTGCTGGCAATGTTGGCAACGGCAGAAGAAAATTGAGAATCCAGTAGGGGCCAAAAACCTCCCGAAACTTTGTTCCAACGCTGCTGCGAGTGTTATACGTGCGGATGTTTTTCGCGGTTTCGTACGACGTCTGCTCTCTGACGATCAGGCAGACTTCCCAGAGGAAATATCCGAAAGCCATTCCGAAGGACATGACGCAGGTGAACAGCTGAACGGACAGAAAGAAATACGCGAGATTCAGACTGC
Organism: Metaphire vulgaris; assembly: GCA_018105865.1. Lineage (NCBI taxonomy): Eukaryota > Metazoa > Annelida > Clitellata > Crassiclitellata > Megascolecidae > Metaphire > Metaphire vulgaris. The sequence goes on from CM030832.1 coordinate 2,858,716, forward strand.
CGGTGAGCCACTGGACGAACGCCACAACCGGGACGTAGCGGCCGTAGTGAAGCCAGGAGGTGTGCGGGAGCGCGCCGCCCGCGTAGCTGGCGATCAGGAGGGATCCGTACATCGTGCCGACCGCGATGTAGAAGGTCAGCACGACGAAGTACCTCTGGTTCGAGAACCCGATGCACGACGCCGTAAAGTAGCAGTGATGGTCGCGTTTCAGCACGCACATACTGCACAGCTTGCAGTGGTGCGCCCTCGGCGGTACCGGAACCTGGCAGGTCGGGCAAGGCAGCATGTCCTCAATCGGAACGTACGGAAACCCGTCGCGGCCCAGCTGGGCGTTGGCGACGCTGCGCTGGATCCGACGGACGGTGACCCGCGACAGTTCCTTCATCGAACACAGGCCCCAGTTGACGACCAGCTCGGCGAAGATCAGCCACACCAGCGCCTTGAGCGCCAGGCTCTTGGCGTACGGCATTCCGGTCTCGAGCTCCGGCAGATAGACGAACAGCGACGTGAAGACCGTCGTAACGCTGACGATCCAGAAGAACGCCACTCCCATCCGATTGGCGGTGCTCGGCTCCGGTCGCAGGATCTTGTCTCGCGTGTTCCAGTGATCTCGCCACTTCTGGCGCAGCGTTATATCCTCCGGGGCGTCCATGACGACTATGAAATCCCGAACGCAGTCTATTTCCAGAGTAGCTAGACGATCGACTGATGTCGAATAGCAGAGTATAGAAACTAGAAGTCGACACAGCGATGTCCGCCTGTCGTATCTGATGATTCTGATCTCACCTGTCCGGTTGTTTCGATTATAATAATTTCCGCATTGCCGGGTTGCTATTAGCAACGACCTTGACAATCCGATGACCTAATTAACAGAGGGCGCCACGTTCTTGAAGGGTCCTTGCAGAAATATTCAGGCAGGTGTGGGCCAATAAAACCGAAACCAATCTGTTTGGTGGCGAATATTTTCACAACCCCTGGGTAAAACTGTATCAAATTAGGCGTACCTCTGGAGCATTGAATCCTGAATGCAGCCATTTAAGTTTCTTTCAAATTCTTTAGTGCAGCTACGGGTAGGATGAGTTAATAAAAATAGATTCCAAGATAAGTAAAGTAACATAAACATAAACAGATAAAACGTGCACTTTCAGGCATGGGCGCCTGCACATTAGGGCAAGAGGGGCACTTCCCCTGGAAAATGCAAATACCAATATTTCACATTGAAATTTGAAAACCTTGCTAAAATATTAACCGTGAGTACGTGACCATTGTGTTAAAAACTTAAAATGTCTTTTGCCCCTCCTGGAAAAATTTATGAGGGCGCCCATGCTTTCGGACAGTATTTTTTATTTCTAAATAATTATTTTTCATCGTAGTCCAAAGTCTAGCTTGAGAAAGGTAGAGGGAGCGTACAGGTAATAACAAGATAAGAGTTACTGGTCTTTGGACATCTTCATACCTATTGAACGTCCACGGGCTTTGCCTTTCGTATCAATGTGGGCAAAAGTATCGGTGGCCGTTGTGACGATCTGCGTTCTCTGTGCATTTCTCTTCAGAGATTCGCTGTTCGTCGATGTTCAATGCAGGTCGGATTAATTAGTTATTTATTTAATTCTGTTTTTAGATTATTTATTATCTGTTTTATTTATCTTTTGGATTTATTTTGGACGCATTTTGCACGTTAGTTGTAAGCTTAGTTGATCAGCATGACTCCGCAGTTTGTATTCTCTGCACTATATTTAGGATAATTTATGTGGTGTATTTTCTGAGAACGTTTCGCTACGAATTGGAGTTTTTATAGTTATTAATAGGAGTAGTAGTTGACATTATTATTAATTGTAGTAGTAGTAGCGCCGCCGCCGCAGCAGCAGCAGTAGTAGTAGTAGTAGTAGTAGTAGTAGACTAGTAGTACTAGTAGTAGTGGTAGTGGTGGTGGCGATGGTATTAGTAGTAATAGTAATTGTAGTAGTACTTCTTTGGAACCAGTTCTAATACTCAAGAGTGTCAAAGGATGGTGTTCCATATCATTTCACTTCCACAGTCCTGCAATAGTCAATCCTACACCATGGCCACCAGCAGCGACAAATTGCCCCATTGTATAAACCACTTTCAACGCCAATTCAATTATCTTTTATTTGCCACTGCAGTGCGCGTAATCATTGATGCATGATTGTTTGGGGGTGAATTGATGTCCATTCCAGTGCTTCTACTCGATATGCAATTTCATTTTCAGTCGTCATTGGGGATCAATAAATTTACTTTTCCCATTAATTTGCTAATTAGAGACTATGTTGGAATAGATTATCTTATTGTTATTATTACTTTTAGCACTGCTACTACTGATCATATATTTGCTTTTGTAAAACAATTTCAGAATGGCTGAAGGTGTTGAAAATTCAGTAAAATCATTCCGCGAAAAGAACATGTCGGCCTTCGTGCTTGGATACACAGGAGAGGTTGGCAAAGAAGTTGTCAACTCTTTGATACGTCATCAGTTATTTTCTCGAGTTGTTCTCATTGGACGGCGTAAAGTGGAGTTCAGTGATGAACTGCACAAGAATCTTGTAAGTTTTCAAAATATTATTGCAGAATTTTTGCAGAATAATTACAAAATTGTGTAATGTTTCCATTATTATTATTTATAGGCGTGTGTTGAAGCTATTTCATCCTCATTTGTTGGCATTTATGAGCTGTATATTTTGATAAATGGCAGTAGGATTCATAATTCATCCGATGTCTAATTTTCATATTTGATTGGAAGGCAAGATTTAGAGAAAATTCAAGAATGCTTTTTCTTTTGTTGATTGCCGGGCCAACCGACATATTTTGTGTACTCGTTTGCTTGCTCTCTCACTCAACTTACTCACTGACTCAGTCACTCACTTGCCTAGTCATTCAATCAGTCGCTCATTCAGCCACTCGACAGATAACACTACAATCTGTATGTAACGTAATAATAGGAGTTTCCTGTGTTGAAAATTTTATCCAGGAACAGAAGGTGATTGACTATGACAAGCTTGAGGATCATGCTGATGCATTTGAGGGATTTGATGTTGGATACAGTTGCCTCGGGACGACCAGAAGTGCAGCTGGAGCAGTTAAGTGTCCGGAATTTCACTATAACTGACGTCATTACTATTGTTATTACCGTATTATCTCGGGTATAAAACGCACCTATGTATGGTATGCACCCTTAGTTTCTCGAGTTATCATAATGCAAAAATGTTAATACCTATGTATAAAATATGCACCCAAAATTTCCTATGAGAGTCTCTATTAATTAACCTGGATAATTATGGCTAAATTAAAATTATGTATGTTATGTACATAAAATTGTATGTACATAAAATTTATTTCTATGTATAATACGCATCCACACCTTGTACCAATATTTTAAGGGAAAAGAGTGCGTCTTATACTTGAGATAATATGGTATATATGGTTGTTGTTATTTGGTTGCACTACTGTATCACAGCTTTCTCACAATAGATAATTTTAAAATTTGGCTTTTATTATTGATGTTTTAGGATGGTTTCTACAAAGTTGACCATGACTATGTTGTCAATACGGCAAAACTAGCAAAGGACAGAGGCTGTAAGCAGCTCCATTTGGTTTCTTCAACCGGAGCAAACAAGAACAGCATGTTCTTGTATCCAAAGACCAAGGTTTATATCTAGTTTCACCAATTTAAATCAGTGGCGTAACGTTAGGGGCACTTTGTTGACAGCCCCCCGGGCCCCGGGCGGGGGGCCCCCAAAGAGGGGTCTAAGCTAGGGTTAGGTTAGGATTAACCCTAACTTCTTAACCCTAACCCATAGAAATGATGTGTTGACGACCTTTTTTTTTTGCTCGTCAGGATGAAAAAGGAGGTGATGACGTTTTTTTTTTTTTTGCTCGTCAGCTCGAAACTCTCTGGGGCCCCCATGGCAAAGATGCCCCCCGGGCCCCCAAAAGTCACGCTACGCCACTGATTTAAATATATGCTTGCAGAATAGGTTATCGTAAAAGTCATTGCTTTGGGAGGAAATGCAATTATGTAGTTGATTACAATGCTTGATGTTCAGCAAGTATGAAAACAACATGATGAAAATTTACTGTTTTGACAAATGAGCTGAAAAATTAATTTAATAATCAATTAACTCTGCCGGTAGCTGTTTGATTGATTTTTTGATTGGCCCAAACTTCTGTGCTGTGTGTACAAAACTTATAGGAAGCATAAAATTATAATAAAATTCATGAGAGTTCTTGTGATTGACCTTAAAGGAAATACTTTTAAGATGTAGAGAACTAGTAATGTTTTATAGCATTATGAGTTGCTTCCATTTATATGGTGCCATATTTATTGTTGTTTTGGGTGACATTGATGACACAAAATTGAAAATCTGCGACAGATTTCAGTAGGCTGTTGTGCATGTCAGGCATTTTTAATTATTACAATAATTCTTTTTGGCTTACATTTTGTGTTGTTTAGGGTCAGGTGGAACAAGAACTTACAGATATGGGCTTTGAAAGATTGTTTATCTACAGACCCGGGTAAATATACAAATTGCTTTTCATTTATTAGATTTGCTGCATCAGAAAATATCTAATGCTTAACAGTTTCGTTAATATTTCAGCTAGATAATTTTAGAAGTCAAAAGGAGAATTGACAATGAAGAGGTTTTCGAAACAAGTAGTTGGGCTGTGCATTGGCAAAGTAGTTAGTTCCATTGACTGCAAAGCCAAAAGTATACAAAGTATTCTTGCTTTGACCTGATTTAATTTGATTCTTGATTGTTTTAAATGCTTATGTAGAATTTTGCATGTAGAAATATTTAGAAGCAGTTGGCTCTAAAGAGATACTTTTTGATACTGCATTCTAAACATCACCGTGTGCTAACATTTACAAAAATTATGTGAAAATTTGTTGACTGGTGTTTTCGGACACAAGTAATTGAGCATTTAGTCATCGAAACTATGAGCGTCTATCCAGAAAACTGACGCCAGTTGGCTTGAATTTTCAGCCTCTTGCTTTGCGATCGTCAGCAGAGGCGCGTTGCAGAGAAAGCAATAACCATCCTAATGAAGCCGATCACTTGGGGATTCCCGACAGCGATGTCCGTCCCCACGGCAACAGTTGCCGAGGCAATGGTCAATAAGACTGTTACACCTGGTGATAAAGCAGTGGATATATTATATAACAAGGAGATCCACCATCTTGGCGCCGAAGCTTGCAAGATGTAATGTCGAACATGGTATCTGATGGTGAATGTTGATGTACTGTATTTAAGGTATTAATAGTTTTCACTGTTACTTTAGCTTACAGTTGTGGTCCTTCGTTCTTGATTTTAAAGTGAACGTAATTGTGCTAAATCTTTGAGTGGTTGTTAAGCCATAGTCTTTGCATCGGGAGTGTTCCTTTCTTCCTGCTTTTGTGGTAGAACGGTTATAAATGTGGTGCTAGATTGGTGTTTATTTGTGAGTTCGTTCACTGGCGATCAGCGTTGCGATTTTCTTAGTACAGGGTCGAATGTGGTTGCTGCTTTTTTGTACAGACAATTTCGGCATTATCAGATGCACTGGCAACTCTGGCCTTGAACTTATAATAGGCTTTATGGCAATGGATAAATTTCATGCTGTACTTCACTTGAACTGTTGTGGTGTGGAAATTATGCGTAAAACATTTCTGCTGCATTTATTTTGTACAACATTGTATTTACCCTGCTCAGGATTTTGCTTAAGAGGCTGGTGGCTAATGCTCAGGGTTGACTGAAAATTCACATTAGCTGTCAGTTTTGCTGTGAATTAAATTTGTAAAGTCTTTTAACAGATATTTTACTTGTACTATAGTTTTTGTACTAATTTTGTTGTCACGGTAGAATGCTAGACTTTTCAGGGTGCGTACTGTATCTTGATTGTTAATTTGAAACTACGGTTTGCTAATTTTTGCTTCTGGGTTTAAGTTGCTGCTGTCTTTACAGAAGAATTTTGTTTTATTCATAGAAATGATATTTTTCAATATTCTGTTTCATTATTCAGGTTACATCTCATATTTTATTCATTTATTTTCTATTTTTTTGAGTTGACCGCTATGCCATATATAGTATTGTCTGTATAAAGTACCGGTATAATAATTATTGAAATATTCTGACTAAATCATTATAAGGCAAAACCCATATCTCTTGGTGTATGGATTTAGCTATTTCAACAATATTCTAATTCAGAAATCAATTTGTTATAATCACAAAATGATTCTAAAATTTTCATATTGTTTCATCTGTCGTTAATAGGTATGAAATTTGTTGTGTAGCATTGCAATGTTGAATCAAGCTTAATTAATGTTTGTGCTTGTTATAAAGTTAGATGACACTGTTCTGCCGTTTTCTTTGTTGAATTGTTTGCAATTGAGATAATCTTGTCGTATAATTCTAGATTGTCACAAGTCCTATATCAAATGAACTACTTCTATAGCACCATTATGATGATGCATAGGGCATCAGTTGATCGCTTTTCGTTGGAGTCATTGGTCTGAATCATGTCTGTGGTAGTTCGTGGATGAAGTCGTGTAACAAAGACAATTTTCTTCAGTAAGATATTTTTACTTTAACTTACTTACAACTGAACTGCCATTTCACCAGGCCATTATAGGCTGGTCAGACCGTGTCCAAGTGCTTAGCGTGGTACACTGTGTAGTTTACCCAGCATCATGATGCCATGGTCAAGGTTACCAAACACAAAATATAAGGAAATATGATTAATAGGCATGTGAAGGCACAGCACATCTGTTTGGACTTTATATTTTATGGGATTTATTTTAACATTTAAAAAAATTTATAAGGATAATCTAGCTTTGAACCTGTCTTGAACATATTGTCATTGACATCCTTTGTTTACACTTTATTTTCTATAACACATGTTTTACATCTGACCATAAATTCAGCTGAATGTTACATGTGTTCACAAATTCTATCAAACTCCTGGTCATCAGCAGTGGCTGCTCCAGGGTTTGACAAGTTGGGGGGAGGGTAGCGTTGGGGTGGCAACTACAGTACTAAGCATGGAATGCCAACTACTTGTTGCTAGGTATGTAGCAGTAAGTATAGTGGTCCCAACTGGGGAAGGGCAGGCATTCAATAAGGGGGCATGGCCCCCTCGGGGTTCCCATGTGGAGCGCCACCAGTCATCAACCATGCAATAGTTCTATATACTAGGATAGCATTAAGAAGAAAAGCAGTTTCTATAATTTTTTTAACAGTACAATGGTATAATACAGAAGATATGCTGGGATGAGCCAAGTTTCAGGCATCTACTAGATAAACCTACTTCTTTTTCTTGTGCAGAATAATTCTGAAATTCTAAAACAGCTATTCGAGAAATAAGAAATCTATGAAATGGACATCATAAGATATATGCGAGCACAAAATAATAGTGACTGTACTAGTTAATTTGGATGCATCGTGAGGAACAAGGCTCTTATCTAGAAAAAGAACTAATTTGAGGAACACTATATCCTGCAGAAGATCACATGAAAGACTGAGAACAGCATGGCTAGAATGCTAGATAGCGACATGGACTGGACTCTCACTTCAAATTGTGAATTGGAAAACAGAAGAGTGGCAGAAATGGAGAGATGTGATGCAGAGGCAAATATATGTTACTGGTCTCTCAATTATGCTGAAATGTCACAATTACATGATTTTTATGACAAGAAAAATTTACCATAAGTGATAACTCACATCGTAGGTATAGGCCTACAATCACAAAGATATAATGTACATTAGACAGTGTAATTTTATGATTAGTACAGTTTGTAGAGCACAATAGGCCACAAATGCAAATTGTTTAAGCAGAGGGTGGGGCCAAGAAAGAAAATTTGTTACTGCAAGGGTTGTGCACAAATGGAACAGGTTGAACAAGGCAGGAGTTACAGTTGAAACAGTAAACGGATTCAAAGATTATCTTGGAAAAATAGGTTATTAATTGTGTAGAGTTACTACATTGGTTTTCACACAGACTTACTTGGCCTCTTTTTAACCAGTTTAAATCACATTATTATTATGTTACTCTCTCCCTCTGGTTGTCAGATCTTCCAATAAACTGAGCATAGATGAATGTTGGCAGTGTTTATTTGTTGTTTAATGTATGGGAACAGTCATTAAGATCATACTACTTGGTCCCAAAATGGGGGATTTCAAACTGTGGGGCAGGAACTCACTGAATGTTGGGTTAATGGATTTATAATTTAGACTGTTACTTGGGAAAGTTGGGTTAACGGCTGCCTTCTTTTATTATTGATTTTAAAGTGGCCATATTAGACCACTGTCTTTCTGTTGCAAACCGTCGTATAAGTCAAGAGATTGGTTAGTCATAATATGGTATTGTATAGTTTATGATGATGCATCATCAGTTGACAATTTTTGGAGTTGGTCAGACAGATACTTGGTAGGTACTTTAACAGGCAATCAAACTTTTTTAAAACTTATTGCACTGCCATTTCACCGGGGCATTGTAGGCTGGTCAAAACAGTGTCTGAATGACAAGTTTTGTATGGTGGCTTGTTGTTTAATGTCATTAAGTATAGGGTCCCAAACCACTGGAGGCCAGGAACTCAATAGGGGGCACGGCCCCCCCTCCCCCATTGAGAGCCTGACCAAACCCCAAGTTGGGACCATCAATGATACAGACAGATTAATGCAATCAAACTGCTATTGCACTGGGGCATTGTAAAACAGTATCAAACAAAATGGTGGCCCCCAGTGGCCCCCTGGGGACCCTATACTTAATGCCAACAAATGATTATGATTAGAAGTTGCCCCCAAACGGCCCCCCACTTGCCAAACCCTAGAGCCGCCACTGCCTAACGTCAACAATGCTGCTTATTTACATGTATGTGAAGATATATCTTGAACATAATAATATTATTGTCATTGAAATCCATTATTAGGCTACTCAGTAGTTTCTGTTTGAAAATTTAGAACAGTGTTTCACTTGTGATACTAAGTTCAGATGAATGTTACATCATATATTCAACATTAACAACAAAAACAGCCTCCTTACTTTTGTTAAATTCCAGTGTCGTGGTACAGAACAGATGCTGAACTATATACATGCTATGATGAGCCAGGTTTCAGGCATCTTCCATACTCCTTTTTCTTGTGCAACATTTTGAGATTTTAAAACCGCTATTTATTCCAGAAACATAAAAATCTATTAAACTGACAACAGACATATATGCGAGCACAGAATAATTGTACCAGCAGAACAATACAGCAAAAATATGATACCAATGTCTCAATTAGGCTGAAATTTCACAATTAGGCCTATATATGATTTTTATGAGAAGAACATAATTTACATCTAATGATAATTGACATCGCAGGCATACAGTACAATCACATAGACATACTATAATATATTCATTAGGCTTTGCATAATTTTATGACTAGTAAATTTCAATTTTTGGCAATTTTAAACTTTGATCAGGAGCTCAAGCTTGGGTTGAATCGTATCACACTTATCCATATTAAGCATATATTTCGATTAAGTAATACTATTCAGAAGATTCCATGTTTTCCGCAAGGGCACGCCTTCTTTGATTCTGTTGCCTATTTAGCCTATGTATAATTTAGGCTATTTCTGGATCATTCTGCAATATGAGGTATATTGTGAAACTAAGGCAATTTGGTTGCTCTAACCTACTGCAAGCATGACTGCTCTTCGCGTGACCCGTTCCTATAATGGCTAAATTAATTTCAAGCGTTTGGTTTGGTTGAGTACTGAAAATATGTTGTCAACACCAGCGCTAACAGACCCGTTTATACCTACAGATAAAGAAAGCCCCATTGTATAAAGTTCAGATAAATATCGTGTTGGCTCGGCTGACACTAGGAAACATACTTATTTATTTTGCGTCTCGAGAATGTTCCGGCTCAATCGACATGCTCTTAACTTATACTTATTTATTTTGCGTCTCGAGAATGTTCCGGCTCAATCGCGTAGCCAGGAATTTGTTTTGGGAGGGTATAAATATTTTGGATGGGTATAAATCTGAACTATAAACCATATAAGCTAGGCCTACATATAACCACATGTAAATCACATAAAAAACTTTAAGGTAGACTGATTTGGGGAGGGGGTATATATATACACATCGATATACCCCAGTTGCTACGCCCCTGTTTTCCAGCATATTTCTGATCAATGTTTAACTCGAGTACCGGTAATCAACACTGCTTGATATCGTGGACTGTAACAACACTGATGGGTGTTACGTTATTTACACACGGTAATCATTTCAGTGTTGCACATGTTGGCGTGTAGGCCTAGGCTTACATATTACCACTCAACGTGGGTGGGTGGTTTTGTGACGAGTTGAAAGCTGAGGTAGGGGGGCCTACATTGTCGACCACTAATCAATAGTAATCACCCATTAGCCTAATTACTTATTACCTGCGCTTCGTTACTAACCGTTAGGCTAAAATAGGCCTAACGTACTGTTGTTATGCAATCTGCATAGGCCTATCTGAAGCATGGGCGTCCGCAGAAATTTTTCCAGGGGGGGTGCAAAACAGGGTCTTGTGACGAAAGAAATGAAAACATTTTCCAGGGGGGTGCAAAACAAACATTTGTGACTAAAGAAACGAGTAATTTTACTTTTTCCATAACTCCACAATTTTTTTCCAGGGGGTGCAATTGCATCCCCTTGCACCCCCCTCCGGACGCCCATGATCTGAAGCCAATATCCTTTCGTCGTAGGCCTAGGAGATTCCGATGCATTCTGGTCCATAGGCCTACAGCTGCGAACATTGCTCCGTCCCGGGCAGAGGAGTTGATTTGATTTCGTTTTGTTGACTGACTTCTCTGTACGCCAGACCCATTCACAAAAGTCTAAACATTCCTAAATAATTGCACGATGAGTTGTTTTGACATAGACCTACAAGACTGGAGCATGTGTGCAGGGTTTAATCTAGGATTCTAGGCCGTTTCCGGGAGGGGGGGGGTAATTGCCCTCCACCCCGGAAATTTAAAATTCCCCCGGAAATTTTGGCATAGGCCTACTACATCAACTAACAGCAGACAGCAGCCCCCTAGCTGACTCCCTCCCCCCGGCCTTGTCAATTTCTCCCGGAGTCCACAGTCTAGATTAAACACTGCGTGTGTATCGCCATATATATGACTTTATACAAGAATTTTGAGCCACATTTCCTTTAAAAGAAATTGTTCCTTTCGTTTGACCACTCGATCACCGTTCAAGTGTTAGGGAAAAGTGAATTCCTCCCACGCAAGGCCGTCTTCCGTGAGCCATATGCCTCAGCCTATATGTCTTCGTGTAGGGCCTATGCGCTTTTCGTCGACGCAAAGCCCCAGCCTAAACAATCACAAAACACCGCTAAAGCCCTAAGCTGACTCCCAGCAATACGCAAAAAATACTGTTGAAAGAACGCGTTTTACAAGCCGAAGAAGGAATGAATCCGTTTTCAACGTCCGCACTGCTATCCTCAAGATCCGAAGAGGAGGGGACGTCCGAGGAGGAGCGAGTAGCCCTACTAGTCGTTGGGTGCTTCTTCTTCGGGGATCGGCCGACAACGACAGCAACGTCAGCAGCAGCAGCATTCCGAGTAACGTTAACGAGCGCCTCTGTTGAAAAATACCCAGAGGGTGGTTCGAGCTCAGTTCTAGACGGAGGAGGAGGAGGAGGAGGAGGAGATTCTTCGAGAGATTCCGGACTCGAATTAAAACCGGTTGCGTCCGTTAGTTGGCCGTTTCCGCGATCATCATCGCTAATTCTCAAGATACAGACGCTAGACGTGCTGTGGTTGTCGTTTCGATGTCCACCGTCGTCAGTGGCGTACCGATCTTCTTCCGTCTCTGGGTTAATCGACCGGTCTTCGCAGAGATAGTGACATGACCTGAGGTTTGTTGTTCCGGAATTTCTGTAGGTATCTGCAATGGAAAAGACCAGCTGCAATGGAATAGCTCGATCCAACCGGACATTTAGAAAATTAACGAAACTGTAATGAGAGAGAGAGAGAGAGAGAGAGAGAGAGAGAGAGAGAGAGAGAGAGAGAGAGAGAGAGAGAGAGAGAGAGAGAGAGAGAGAGAGAGAATAAAATCACAGTTGAGTGTCCTGTCAAGAAATTCCAATAATATAATATAGGGCCTACGCTCAAGATTCTCGTCAATTTATAAGAATTTTCCCGCTCGTCAAAGACTCAAAATTCCATTCCGAACACATTGTTGATTTCGACCTGACATTGGCCAATATTAAACACCGCTCATATTATTTCCAGGGCACAGTTTTTTTCTTCAACATGATGTGCTAAGCGTGTCGATTTATTCACAAAAATAATTGCCCATAGGCCTAGGCCTACACTGTAGACCCATCAAGCTATATATAGACGTAGCAGTCACAATGAATCGAAACGCACAAAATCCATTAATACGCGGAGGAGAAACTATAGGCTAAAGGAGATATACATGCACATGTTCTTGAAATAAACCATTTCTGCTGCATCTCTGTCCCATTTCGACCGTCAACCGTATCAATTTCTTTGTCTTGCGTCTTCTTTTTCCAAACCTGAATTCCATTCTGCCGCTGTAATTAGAGGACCTCGCTGAGTAATATTCAACAGCGTCGTTGTTTTTGCTCCATCCACGTTAAGTTCCTCGTGTCCTCCGCGGATAAACACGAAAATGGAACGAAGAGAGAACGCGGAAAGACCAAAAATATGTGAAACTAAAGAAGATTGCGGCGCCAACAGCATACCGTATAACGACCAGATCTGCAAACGGGCACAAACACCCCGGGCCTTAATATCGCTATTTCGTCTTGACGCTGAAGGGCTGGGGCCCTACATGGGCCGAGCCCCCTCTATATTTCGTGACATAGTCTCAGTGAATAGCGGCGGCTACCCGCTTTCCCCTAGACGCCTTTCCGAGTTTCCTTCCACCAAATGTCTCATTCACCGTGGAGCAGGGCCATGCCTCTGTGTCGCAGATTAATGCTGCCAAACAAGATCGTGGATGTCTGCATAGACTAAATGGGTGGCCACGGCAAAGCAATACGTTCCTAGAGTAGCTAGCCGATGCTTCTGTGCATCATGAAGTGGCGCTATAGAAGTTTAGGGTTATAATAGATTAGCTAAGGAATATTTAGCCAAGTTGACCGTTAAAATTCAGCAGCTTTCGCGATTGCTATGTAGTATGTATACATGGTTACATGGGCGTATTTAGAAAGGCTTAAAGGGGCTACGCTGAAATTTAAGAAGTTCGGAAAATAGCTTTTATTCTATGTACTGCAAGCAAAAAGAGGTTATCACTCTTCTAGAACGTAGTGACAAGCAAAAAAGAAGGTTATCACCCTTCTCAAACGTGGTGACAAGCAAAAAAGTTTAACGTCGGCGTAGCTGTCTTTAAGTGCAGCCGAAGGGAAGAACGAAAGACCAAAGGCCAAAAACCAAAGGGGTACGCTATGGCTCAGAGCGTACCCCCTAAATACGCCACTGCATGGTTATAGGCTATATATAGGGCTTAGGCCCTATACGCGAGTTGTAACAATGCACTTTAGTCGGAAAGCCAAGACGGAGGTACAAGCGTATATGCGAAATGTCTTAGTTAGACTTCAGTGGCGCTTCCACGTGGGGGATGAGTGGGGATACATCACCCCCCACCGGACGTCCGGACTTTTTCGCTTGTGATACCTATTTCTTGGGTAAAAGTCTAGTAAAACTATGGGGAAAACGTGTGGATGACTTTTTTGCCTGTCAACCTATTTTTTCGGTAAAAGTGTAGTAAAAATAGGGGAACATTTTTCTGTTGTCAGTCTTTTTTGGCAAAGTTTATTGATTTTCCCCCTTCTCTTGTCATCCCCTCTATCAACTTCCCATGAATTCATTTCATCCGGCCCCCCACCACCAAGAAATCCTGAACCGCCACTGTTAGGCTGAGGGGCTGTCCATTAATTACGTCAACAATTTAGGGGAGGGGGTTTGAAAAAGTTTGACAGTTGTTGACAGGGGGAGGGGGAGGTCAAGAGAAGTTGACGTCAACAATTTCACTTTTTACAAATAATCAAAAAATAGGAAATTTTATGGAATACTACTTACTACAATGGAAAAAAGCATGGCAAAAAGGTCATCACCACCACATTTTTGCACTCGATGAGCAAAACAGAGGAAAAATAGTCATCACCACAAAAAATAATAACCTTGTTATTGGGACCTGTCATTGATCTTGAGGGGCAGGGGTTAAAAGTTTTTGACGTAATTATGGGGGAGGGGTAAGTGTAAGTTGACAGTTGTTGACAAGGGGGAGTGAGGGGGTCAAAATTGCCCAAAAATTGTTGACATAATTAATGGACAGCCTCTCGGACACGTGGATATTAGTAGCGACGACACGAAAGATTCGCAGCTGCGAATTGCATAGACGAACACCCAAAGCGAACCTGCGCGCCATTGTACGCCGCGTGTGCATGCGTGCGTGGACACGTTGCATCGCCGTTAAGCAGATAAACCGAATGCAAAATTGATGCTCGAATCCGACAAGAAACCCGTTATTTCCTCGTCGGTCGACAAAACTAACCGACAAAATTTGCCTGCTGCTGCTGCTGCAGCTCAACTTACTTACCGACGACTGCTCAATTATTTAAGACAGGAGACGCATGCAGTCGATCTGCAGACGCGGGGACAAGGAACGAGATGCCGCCGACGGCCTGGCGTCGCCGGTGAACCCAATCTTCCAATAGAACGAGATAATCTTGCAAAATGTACTTCCGAAAACCTATGCCAATGTGTGGAACACATGCACGCGTCTTCTGACAGATAGGCCTAGAACTTGAAATTGTTCTCCTGCACAGTATATTAGGTGCGACGTCGATGTATTTTTATGTTTCACTGGAACGTGATATCTGGAACGTGATATTTAGGTTTGCCTAAATGCTATTGTGTTCGCAGCTGGTATACAGTTCTTAAACTGTATTCCAAATTTGATGCAAATATTATAAAGTCATTTACAGTTATTTTCGATATAAATATCGCGACCCCGCATCAAAAACCCTCTTACTCTACCCTTGTGCAGTGTTTTATACAGGCCTGTTAGGAGGGGAGATTCCCCCCCCCCAACCTCAAAATCCCCCCTCAAAAATCTCAGCACTTACACAAATGTTGCATTGAACTGTGTCTTTTCCCCCTAACAACCAAGTCGATCCCCCCCCCGAAAGCCTCAATCCCCCGTCCCCAAGGCCTGGAGTCTGGATAAAACACTGCCCTTGTCATTGTCATGTTTAACCCCTTAACCGTGTATTTAACTGTAACTCAATGTAAAATGGACGGATATATCCGGGATCCCGAGTTAAGGGGTTAAAAGAATGTCACCTTTGAAATCTTGCAATATACAGAACAGTATGCGGTCGAACATTTCAAGTTGCATTTTTATGACAATCCGTACTATTTCTAAAAGCCTCTACAAATATACTGTATCAATACCGTATGTTAAAGAAAGCAGCCGGAGTTAGGCTGACATCACAGCGGTTTGGCAGGCAGACACTTGGCAGTTCTGCTCAGTGCTTTTTTCTGTCGGAACACACCGGAACGGCGTTCCGGAACCTTTTTCTTCCGAATTTTATAAATTGTTAATTTAAATTAATTAAATTAAACTATTTTAATCATTTTTATAGCTTTTCCAGGCTGTGTGTGAATTATTTTAATTATTTTTATAGCTTTTCCAGGCTGTGACTGACTACAACTTATGACCTGTTAACGTCACCCCCCCCCACCGGACTTCCGGACTTTTTTCGCTTGTTAAACCTATTTCTTGGGTAAAAGTCTAGTAAAACTATTGGGGGAAAACGTGCGGATGACCTTTTTTCTTGTCAACCTATTTTTTCGGTAAAATGGTAGCAAAATTAGGGGAACATTTTTTATGTTGTCAGTCTTTTTTGGCCAAGTTTATTTATTACAGGATTTACAGAAGATGTTTTCCGGCACCGTTTTTTTAGAAAAAAGCACTGGTTCTATAAGCTTTTGTTTAGCTTGTAGACCTATAGCCGTACCGATCAACATGCAGGACTCGGCAAACCTATATAAACCGACCAAAATGGCGACTCACGCGTACTTAGGAATTCCGGTTCGCCTGCGTACTGGTACTGAGAGTGTGGCGATAGATATGGACAGCGGTTCTCGACCATCTCGCTGTAGTGACTGCACGGTCGGACAGGTTCCATGTCGTGGTAATGCGGAATCGTGGCGGAACACGCCCAGTGTCTGTAGGCGACCTGTAAACACACATACACACACACGCACAAGAGATGCAAGGTTATACAACAGACAGGAATGTCTGGTATATACATTCGATTCAAAAGTGCACAACGCATACATAAATATATATAGCCTAACGAATCGGCTCATTAGGCGAGCGGTACAGGTTTTATAACAGAACAACATCTGGACACGGTGGTATAGAGGGAGAGATTTGGTTTCCGAGAAGTCGTCGCAGCGTGGTGCAACAAACCTTAATTAAGAATGTATTTTCTGCTTAAGTACAAATGAACCGCGTAATCGGACTTTGGTCGACGGCGATGTATAGGCCTAGCCTTTGCGTTCTCAATTGGCATTTATTTACATTTTTACTCCTGTTTTACAAGAATGAAAAGTTTACTTTGGCACAGAAGAGATATCGCAAACAGTCCGCGAGGCTTGATTGCAAGCCCCCGAGTTCACGAGGAATAGGCGTAACCAGATATGTAAGACAAAGCCCTGCAGCACCTTCAACTGATTTCACGACTTGAGAATATTAAATTTTACATTACATCATAGATAGAGAGAACGTAGTTGCTTTCTTTACAGAGAGAGAGAGAGAGAGAGAGAGAGAAATATCAACAGAGAGAGAGAGAGAGAACAGATATCTGGATGAATGAATGAAGAAAAACAAAAAAAGATTAAATATCAACAGCCTAGTAAGGAAATGAAAGACTGAACAGATATCTGGATGAATGAATGAAGAAAAACAAGAAAAGATTATCTGGAATTATTAAGTTTATATTCAAAAGTTAACAATAAGTGGCCCCAGTGTCTACCCTAATACACATGCATTAGGCAACAAATGGTTGGCCCCCAAATTAATTGGCAGTATCTTCATAGCAGCCAGCTAGAGATGCGCCGAAAGGTTTATTTCATGACATTATTTGCACAGCGACAACAACGAAAACAACAAACATCAATAATTAATTGTTTCATCGCCGATGACACCTACTCGTCAAAATATTATGCAGTCTCGACCCGTTCTCTTGAGAGCTTTCCATTGAGTTTAAGTTACGAGAATTCGTAAACTTGTTGCGCGTCTGTCTTTATGTAATGAATAATGTATACTCGCTGTCTCTCTCTCTCTCTCTCTCTCTCTCTCCGAGTTTATAAGTGCCAATATCAGACAGCATTAACTCCAGATCGCATAACGTCCCAATTGATCGCGAATATCAAAAAAGAAACATGGCTATACGCTAGCATGGACGTGCAAATTCGAGACTCTCAGCTTATAGGCCTAACGACGCATCAAGTGCTTCAAGCCGCGCGAGAACGCTTTCCTCTTCATTATAAGCTGTCTAATCGAGACCAAAGACAACTCCAGAATAACACACACACACACACACACACACACGCACGGCTTTCTATACAGCCGTGTCATCACTATTGACGCCCGGCGAATTCGCAACAGATATAGGGCTAGATCGATGAAATGTGCTATCGAAGTACATGTGCTATACTTCGTGTCGGTAACATCACAGCAGAGTACCGAAGTATCTTAACCGACCGCTGAACGTGGCTTTTGAAGATGGGAACAACGTGGCTTATCTCTGTTGCCGACAGCCCCACCGTCTCTATATTGCTGCACTTCAGTGCAGATGCACCACTAGGCCTATATATATATATATATATATATATATATATATATATATATATACGGTATATATAAAAATATATTACCGCCGTTGTCTGTCAAGTATCTATGATATAGTTTTGAGTGTAGCGGCCACACAACACTATTCACTGCACTTTAAAATGACGTCATGAACGGTTCCAGGTGTGAAGTTCTGTATTTCTAAGCGCTTTTCTTCCTCATTTCCCATAATTCCTGCATTATGTCATCAGTCATCATGTTTTCAGATTTAAATTTAAATCTCTCAATTTCAGAACAATGTCCTCCTTTTGCCGGACGCCTGTAAACCAAGGACCAACATCCGTGGTTCAGAAGGTCTTAAACTGGTCTTTGCATTTAAAAGCATGTAAACATTAAAGAGTCAAGTTGAGCACTTCGACTCTTGCAGCAACTCGCGAGCTCAGCACCAGGTGAATAGTGCCAGTCGATGTTAAAGTGCGAATAATTAATTAATTAATTAATTAATTAATTAATTAATTAATATTGTCGAAAAAGCAGCGATCCGCAGAAACTGTTAAATTACTGTCTGAAACGGTAACGAAGTTGGACGATAATAGAGGTTAAATTTCAATTATGAAGCAAAAATAATAATTTCCAACCACCAAATGAAGGTACAGATTCTATCAAGATATTGTTCACTATATTGAGCAAAACTAGAAATTTCTCCAGCACAGTACGAAAATCTGCAATTTAAAAAATTTTAAATTCGAACTGATCAAAAATCAGGGACGTAGCGACGGGGATATATATATATATATATATATATATATATATATATATATATATATATATATATATATACATATATATATCCCCAAAATCAGGGTACCTTAAAGAATTTAATGTATTTTAAAAGATTTTCAACGTTTTAAAAATATTTATACCCCCCAATCACATTATACCCCTAATCGAATTCCTGGCTACGCCCCTGATCAAAATTCGAATGCTTCTAGTCTGCGACACTGCCTCCCAGTTAACACTTAGAAGCGTTGACGCCAAATTTAATGGCCGCTTCAGGAGCCATTAGCATCGAGCCGCATGCAAACTGACTAAACCGTGCGGTCAGAGTTGAGACTAAGAAATCCCACTTCCAAGAAGAATATCTGATATCAGACATCCGGGTCTCTGGCCTCCGTCGTTCGATGCCGAGAGGTTACGACGTTTGCAGGGCCAGCCTCCCACCCGCGCCCCCGTCTGCAGATAACCAATCGGTCGCCGCAACCTACTGTAGGTTGTGTCGAGGGCTGTGAAAGGAATTGCTTTGGGGGGCATACCACGCATTTCTGATTAAGTAAGAAATATACACTATACAGACAGACATTTCCTCAACAACAACACGACAAAAAATGGCAGCTGCCAAGAAAACGGTAAACTGAACCCCGCCAGCAGCTTTTTCTTCTACCCATGGCTTTTTACTATGTTGCACTAATTGTGACATAAAAATCTTGCGAAATTTCTTTTAAAACTGGTTTAAATTTCCTTTTAAGAATAATGCTTTGAATACATTATATTCTGCCTTATCTCTGAAAAGTAGCCTACCGCTCCGAGGCTGCATATGTTATTTTAAGAAATTATATAACGCGGACAGAAATACAAAACATGAATCTATCTTCCACCCCCACCCCATCCCCACCCAACAGATTCCCACGCGCCAGAACTTGATCGTAGGCCTATGTGTATATTATATGTGTATAATATATGCGTATATTAAGCATGTATATTCGATGGTTTTAGCACAGAATAGCCTACATGCCCGATTGCCATGCGAATTATAGGATACAGTTTTCACGAAATGTTGGCACAAGACCGCCATGGCAAGCGGCCGAGCTGATGTGCGCACGTGATCTCTCTCCTCCTCCCTCTCTCTCTCTCTCTCTCTCTCTCTCTCTCGCTCTCTCTTTCTCTCTCCCTATCTCTATCTCCATCTAGCCATCTATCTAAGAAGATGCACTTAGCAGCTTTACAAGAACAGGCAGATTCACCCCTCGAAGCAATACCGTCCATAAATCCGCTCCACTCCGCTTTCTCGCAGCAAACCGATCGCAAAAGTGCTCTCTCTCTCTCTCTCTCTCTCTCTCTCTCTCTCTCTCTCTCTCTCTCTGTGTGTGTGTGTGTGTGTGTGTGTGTGTGTGTGTGTGCAGCCGCCACCAAATGAGCAAATAGGGAATCAGGCGAAAGTAGGTGACTTGCAAATCGCATCAGCTGTGTTTAGACGACGTCAGCCTCTGCATGAGACTACAGCAGTGCTTCTGCAGAATCGTGTAGCAGTGGCGGCTCCACATGGGGGACCCGGACCCCCTTATTGAATGCCTGGCCCCCTCTGCCCCTCTGCTGGGACCCTATATACTTACTACTACATAACGTCGAAGGCTCGCGGCCCGGCGTTGTGTAAAGAGATCTAACAGATTTTTAATATAATAATATTTTAATTCACACGAGGCTCATTCAAGACAACATAAAACCGAAAGATAGATACGCCCTTCGCTTTCGCAGCCACCCAGCGATTCCAAGCACAAGTAAGTAAGTACAAAATTAAGCAACAGATGGAAATAATTGCTGCACACATTAATAAGTAAGTACTAACAGAGGACCAAACTCAGAGGATCTCGCAACAATACGTAGCAACAAATAGTTGCCCCCTGCTTTTAAGCGCCCCCCCCCCCACTTGCCAAATCCTGGAACCGCCACTGTCGTGTAGGCAGTGAAAAGTCTCTTTGATTTACAAGCCGAAAGCAGTCGTAAGTATACATATATTATAGCAGACGCGTTCACGTGTGTAAAAATTAATTAACGTTTGGTATAGAAACCTTCCAGCCGCTTTTCGAGATGTCAATTCACTTGGTGTCTGACGGTGGAAGGATAGACATTAGATAGTGATGTAGTCACTGCTATACAACGTCTCTTATGCTAAGTAATTCAAAGAAAAAGAGAGAGAGAGAGAGAGAGAGAGAGAGAGAGAGAGAGAGAGAGAGAGAGAGAGAGAGAGAGAGAAAAGAGAGAAAGAGAGAGAGAGAGAGAGAGAAAGAAAGAAAGAAAGAAAGAAAGAAAGAAAGAAAGAAAGAAGAGAGAGAAAGAAGAAAGATAAAGAGAGACAGACAGACAGACAGACAGACAGACAGACAGACAGATACAGATTGAGACATATACAGGAACAGCTGCAGAGAGAGAGACAGAGAGAGAGAGAGAGACAGACAGACAGACAGAGAAAGAAAGAAAGAAAGAAAGAAAGAAAGAAAGAAAGAAAGAAAGAAAGAAGAGAGAGAAAGAGAGACAAACAGAAAGACAGATACAGATTGAGACATATACAGGAACAGCTGCAGAGAGAGAGAGAGAGAGAGAGAGAGAGAGAGAGAGAGAGAGTGGATAGGAAATGTAGCAACATTTTAGTGTCAAAATTCAAAATTTTAATCGAAAGCTATTTTTCTGCTTGCATTGCTATATACATCACGTGTGTACATTTATTTGTGATGCTTTGTTTAATTACACGTTGACTGCGATACGATTGATTACTGAGGCGCGGGTGGTGTAGAACGCGTTAATGCGTGACCAGCCGCCAGCGTGAATGCCGCTAGATTATTTTCAAGACACAATCACGTTAGATGCCTGTAAAGGAAAATATTTTGAAGCAGATGCGTTTAGAAGCCATCTGTTACTAGTATCATGTTCACTTTACTCAGGTATGTGCCAATTCATAGGAAAACTGCCGGTGACCTGTAAGGTGACGGAACAATAGTTAGCTCAACAATGGCGATTGGAGAAATTACTGCCATAAAATGGAAACAATTTCAATTTAAATTCCAGCCTTTATTATCTGGTCCAAATGCCTTCCTCACCCCGGGGCCAAAAATTGTCCGCTTCACTGGATGGAAGACTTGACAATGCAACCCACGTAATTACATCGTAGCAGGAATTCTCCGGGTGTACGGTTATACGACGCGTCAGGGAGGTTTATAATTACGAGGCTGTGGTTGAGTATTATTGTGGTTTTTTCAACAAATGTTATAGGACAAATATTCATACATCTTCCATAGAATACACTTTTTTGATTGATCCCTCATTCTAGTAGCTAAAGGAAGCAGAAGAATGATTCCAAGATCCGCATAAGCTAAAATAGTTTGCATTGAACGAGGGACGTCATATGACGTCCCTAGCGCCCTGAGAAACCAAAATAAGGACGTCAGTTGACGTCCCTAGCGCTCAACGTGTTAATTTATATTCGTTTTTAAGTCACAATGTCAGCAACAAAGTCTCATCGAGAAAATATTGTTTAAAATGCATTCAAATTCAAACAGACTCAAGAGTTTACAGGTAATAAGAAATGCTGATTAATGACGAGCAATCGAGCTTACTGATTAACTTTATAGACCGTTTAAATGTATAGAGACGCTTTATTTAATACCGAAATTTATTTACGAAATGTCCGCGGGTCCGGACCCACCCAGTCTCGGGCAGGGACACCCGAGCAAATCGTGCAAATCTGCAGAGAAATTATGATTTGGGGGTGGGGAGGGGTGATGGGGAGGGGTAGTCTGAGCCTGGTCCTGCAGTTGTGTAGATTACATTAGATCCACCCAGCCGACAAAACCCAGCGCCGCCCCTGGACGGAACTCATACTACAGAAATGTCAGTGATAAGAAAAAGAATAATTATTTTCTACGTCTTAACCGAGTAAGAGAGATAACACATCGTGATACTAATATCAAACCGTCCTGCTGTTCATCCTAAACAACATTATTTCTAAGTGACTGCATGCAGTAGAGTACTACCATGCACTGGAGAATATTCTACAACCTACATTATAGGGCAGATTCTACGAATTCTCCCTAGTAAAGATCGTAGACTATACACGCAGGGAATGATATTTACAACGTCGAGTTAGACGTAGTGTTGTGCTTAAGAACATGCAAGCAACGACAGCTTTCCGCGGGCAACCTTATCGATCGCAAGAACGGAGACGAGGATGTCTGTCGGATTGCGAAAGGGCGGCAGAGGAGAGAAGAAGACGCCTATATGTACGGGGAAATGTAACAATTTTGTTTTGGACCATCGCCCCGTGCAAACAGGTTCTGAAGCGTGACAAGATTAGAAATTAATCGAATACTACGTAGGGCCTATAGTGCGCGGTGCTTGTTATGAACCATACGACGCAGAAGGGGCAGGTTTCGCCTCTGCCTTGCATGCGGATGCAGTCGAGACTTCGATAATCGATATCTCGTAACAGATAACGGAAATCGTCTATTCGCTGGAATTCAACGCACTTCTCGTATATAGACGCGCATGCCTATAATATCAGTGGCGTCGCCAGGAATTTTTGGTTGGGGGGGCAAAAGGGGTCTGGCGTGTCAGATTCCTTACCCACCCCTACCCCCCCCCCCCTTCACAAAAAACTTTCTCACCGGATTTGCGCGAATCTGGTAGGTGGTCTGGGGCAGGTTGGGGGGGCAGTTGCCCCCATTTGCCCCCCCGTGGCGACGCTAATGTATAATATAATAGGGGGAAACTGTACGGCGTCGAATATAGGCTATAGTAATAACTCAACTCTACTGTATAGTAGTAGGCGTTCTATAGAGCGTGCTCCTCTAAAAATGCTTTAATTTCCCATCAGCCATTGCATACTTCCATTCGCTACAGATGCCACGCTGATGACTAAGACACGGACAGTGGTGGTGATGATGATGATGATGATGATGATGACGACGACGACGACGCTGACGATGGTGACGATGATGATGATTACGACGACGATGACGATTAGGTGACGGAAAGGAGACGGAAAGGACGTCATATTTGTAACACCTGGTATAGCATCTCTTTGTCTGTCTTGCCGTCAACATCCTCCTTTTCCCCGTTTTTGAAATGTATCCTATAGAGACGCGGACTGTAGACTAAATACTGCCCTTGCTAATTGGCAGGCAGATGGACGGCTGCTTAGATAGATAGAGAACCCGAGTATTTTGATAACATTTCGTCACAAAAAGACGACACCAATTGACTCTACAGTTTCTACAGTGTCACGTGACAACAGGTCTTCTCTGTACAGCGTCCAAATCGCACTGGGTGCGGTAATAATATAAGGCACCGTATGCCCATGCCTATAAATCACGCCTCTCTTTATTATTATACCTGACGGCACAGCAGCACATCATACCTGAACCCGACAGCCGATGGAGGAAGAATGACTCACGAATGCTGCTCGTTAGCGGCAAAACGTCGCTAGAAACTCACATCAACAAAAGAGTGTGGTGACGTCTTGGCTTTTTAATTTGCTAAAATTCGCGAGAGGCAGAGTGCAGGAGGTCGCAGAAATATTGTCCCACTATACCCGCAATTTCAAAAGATATCTGGGATACTGTATCCGCCGCAAATTCAACGTCGACTGCGGCAAAAAGCACCAGGTACTGCTGTATAATCTATACAAGTACCATTGATATAATACGCAGCATTTTGAAATAGTTTTAAAATGACGATCAGAAATCGTCTGCCTTATACTCTGACAGGAAATCTCAGGTCTGGGCTCAATCAATGGAACTCAAGTAAACAAATAATGAATAAAAACAAAAGCAATTTTGCAAGAGTAGCCCTATATATGAGATCAAGCGGAATGTAAAAATTTCACGCCTACAGCCAGCCACCGTCATCAATAATATAATATTAGGAATGTTCTATATATACATGTAGCCTATATGCCTAAATGCATAAGACCTGTGCTGTCTGGTTTTGAGAAAGAAAACGCAATTGTGCACGAAAATGTTATCATACATGCCAGAAATAATATTTCTTTAGAGTTACTATTAGCGTTCCTTTCCATCCGTCTAGACTCTAGACTCTAGACAATGTATTTATCTCCAGTTCTTCATGCATGTTCTGACAGCTTGACTCGTTTTAGGCTTTCTGGTCTTAAAACTTACCTGTTTGACTTGGCTTATCCCCCTTAGATTGCTCCTCCGCTGTTCTGACTGATCTTCTGGATTGACCTGGCTCTAATTCTATTTGGATTTGGTGCGCCATCGGCTGATGCCCTGGGCATTATGATAGTGGCGCCATAGAAGTTGATTGATTGATTGATTGATTGATCATCATATACAGTATCATCACATGCGGTGACTTACCCTATGCGTCTGTATACAGCAGCACAGAAATACACATACATACATACATACATACAAACATACATACATACATACATACATACACACACATACATACATACATTTGCATACATACATACATACATACATACATGCATGCGTACATACATACAGCGCAGTGGGCCAATGGCCGCCTCATCAGAGCACGTGCTATTCAAAGAGAAATCTCTCGAGCAATGAAGATTTTATGAGACAGGAACTCTGCTGTGAAACAGTCATTTCAGTCGATGTCTACTGCAAACAAACGCCATTTTTAAAAATCCGACACTCCCAGCTGGATCTATAGTCTAGACTATGGCTTAAACCCATGAATATTGCAAATATAGGTCGTCAACCTTACAAATAAGAATTGCTGCAGACAACCGATAGTGCGTTTTCTTATAACAACAACAACAACAACAACAACAATAATAATAATAATAATAATAATAATAATAATAATAATAATAATAATAATAATATGTCAGCGAACAAAATGTCACGGACAAAATGTCATGGCGACAAAATATCAGCGGACAAAATGTCACGGACAAAATGGCACGGTTTATGGTCAGGGTTAGAGTTAGGGTTACATTTTGTTCGCTTACATTTTGTCCGCTGACATTTATTTTGTCCCCATGACATTTTGTTCGTGACATTTTGTCCGCGGACATTTTGTCCTATAGCACCCTCCTAACAGGTCGTCAAAAATATATATTCAAATGTGTACTCTATACGCTTCTGGCTAAATCCCATAAGAAAAAAAACAACTGACAGATACAACGAAGTCGCGCAGAACGATGCGTGAAAGATCCCCACCACTATCGGAGTCTTGTTACTGGTCTTCATGAAAGGGAGAAGTCTACGGTGTACAACACTGTGTTGCATACAAGACGAGCTGCATGCTTTGGTCGGTTTAGATTTGCTTGCCCCCTGCAGCGACATCTTCGACGCCTCTGCTAACGACCAGCTTTTGGATCAATATCCCCCCGTACCCAACATCAGAGCCAGACACACACACACACACACACACACACACACCTCTGCTCGGACTGCGATGGGGGGGGGGGAACCCTCAAAAGGCCACGCGGATGAACGCGATGCTAGATCTTCCAGCGGGCGCTGTTTTTTCGATGCACTGCTGCAAAACGTGAAAGCGTTTCTGATTTCTTCCCAATGAAAAAACACACACAGGAATGCGTGAGATGTTTTTTGGGGGACTGGAAGCTTCCTTCTCCCCCACTCAAGCTCTCAGCCGTCGTTGGCTTTGACGGATATTCCGATATCGTGCAAGGAATTCTTAATTTTTTCCAGTTGCGACAAAAATCTATAGCGTCAAATCCCGAAATATTACACAGCTCATTTCCCAAGCGACTAGGGATACCAGATCAGTTGGAAAGAATTTAAGGATGCACAAAACACGTTGACTTGTTGGGATTTTTAGTACGCTAAAGATGCAAAATAGGTCAAAAAGCAAAAAAACAGCGATGACTTTTTTCCTGTGTCGGACTTTTTAGGACGTTAAAGGTGCAAAAAAGCACAAAGTAGCCTACTAATGATGACCTTTTAGCACTCAATATGCTTATCAATCAATTACAAAGTCATTTAAATCTAGAGTAATGTCTGAAATCAGCAATAACTATTTTAAATGAAATTTAAGGACACTGTGTGTCCTTATTAAAGACAAACGCCCTTAAGGACGGGGCCACGGAATCTAAGGACTGTCCTTATAATTTAAGGACGTCTGGTAACCCTACAAGCGACTCATGTAGGCTTACCAGTAGTAGCAATATGAGGAGGGTTAAAAATTGAAAGTGCGCTATGCAAATCCTACATAGTTCAATTGCTTAATTAAATGCCTATGCTTTAATTCTGCTTCTACGGGTTCTCTTTAAACGTATATATATATATATATATATATATATATATATATATAAATATCTGATTCTGCCGGAACGAGGATAAGGTATTGGGATAATACGCCGTACACTGTATAGTTTGCATTTCGACTATAAGCAACAGGTTCCTTAGCGTATATACGTCAAGTCAAAACTCGAGTCTCCTGTGTGATGATAAACTTTAAAAACGCGACAAATTTACTCGCGACCTTTTATCTTTATACCTCACTAGTTTGTGGTCGGTTCCTATGAATAGCCTCTATAAGATCCGTCCATAAATGACGTCACGCACTTGAGGGGGGGCTTCAAACATTTGTGACGATGTGTGACGACGCTGGGGCTTCCAGAAATGTGACGTCACAATGTCATAATACTAAATATTTTTATTAATATCGCAATGCTATATTACAGCAAAACTGAACGTATTTTACACTTATAATTATTATACACTTCATTTTTTAATGAATTTGAAAAAGTTTTTGAATATTGCTTCAACTATAATAATTATAATGCCAAAATCGCGTGACGTCATTTATGGATGAGCCCTAACTTGCCCCTACGCCAGCCACACGGTTCGCGGTTCGCTCTCATGAACGATTTACCCCGAACTGAAATTAAACAAAGTCTTAACTGAAACATCACAGCATTGCAATATAGATTTTTCTTTATAGATTTTTCTATAGACTTTCGACAATAGGCCTATATCGTTACATCGTTTAATTATCAACAACTCGTCTTGCGTTGATTTCTTAGAGACTTAGACCGACCTTTCAATCTGACAATGGGAGAACACCTCTTTTTGCCTTTTTGGTAGAGAATAATCCACTGGTATTGGCTACAGATGGTGCTATTTTGATAGTCCGACAGAACATTTGTGTAGACTTGGATGAAAAGTGGGGAGGCCGCCCAACCTCAATGCCTTCCCCCTTTCTCTTCCCTATGGCAGCCTCTCAAAAAGTGTACTAGTAGGCCTGTATAGATCTAATAGAAGTCTACGCCTATATGTTACAGATGTTTCCAAAGGCTTTTCGATCGGATTAGGAACCGCCATTTTAAAATACTACGATTTCTTATTAAAGACAGTTAATTTCACAATCGTTTTTCAGTATACCAAGTAAATTCTCTCTCTCTTTCTCTTTCTCTTTCTCTTTCTCTTTCTCTTTCTCTTTCTCTTTCTCTCTCTCTCTTTCTCTCTCTCTCTCTCTCTCTCTCTCTCTCTCTCTCTCTCTCTCTCTCTCTCTCTCTCTCTCTCTCTCTCTCTCTCTGCACTCAGCTTAGGGTAAGCGCGAACGACTTTCATGTTACGCAAAAAACCTTCGACTTTTATTATTAAAAACTATGCGTATAGTTAACACGCATGTATAGCAAAGTGCTGCAGTCAACGGGCGGCAATAAGTCAGGGCACTTCTTCACAGAGGAGCATGTCCTCATGCACTTCGGTTTCTTATCACCAACACCTCCTTCAGTCAGAGCATTAAGAGGGCAAATTAACACGCGGAAGTCTAGTTATATATATATATATATATATATATATATATATATATTGCAGCAATAACTGCGCATATTGTATTCGTCGACAGGACTTGCAAGAATCCGCTATATACAGTTCAAGGTTTTTCTCGTTGCCCAGAAAAAAACCCCACAGCGATGACCTTGCATAAATACAGTAAAGCCCCGTTAACAGGACTCTCGACAAACACCGGCTTAAGGTGCTCTTTCGAACTCGGTTAAAGCGAAATTCTATTAACGTGGCGGTATATATTTCACTGCACATTATAGTCGACCATCACCATAGAGAAAATTACAGTAGCGAACCTCTACTGGAAATTGCAAATTGAAAGGGAGAGGTAGTATATGTGCTATCTGCTACGACTCCACCATTAGCCTCTGTGGCAGCATATTTCACGTTTGGCAAAATGCCACTTAAAATCGCTGTCACGTGATATATTTTATATCCAGGATAGACTAGTTAGTAACCAAGATAATATTTGTCTACACATGATAACCTAATAGAATAATTTTGTCTGGCCATGATAACGAACCAAGATCTATATGCATGCCGACAAGTCATAATTAGTAAGCACAAGAGTGCAATTTTAAACGAGTTAAGCCTGTTAAATAACCCCTTAACTGGGGATCCCGGATATATCCATCCATTTTACATTGAGTTACAGTTAAATACCCAGCTAAGGGGTTAAAACAGGGAAAATTAACAGCGGATTGTCATCCAACTCCCCAGTCAGGTATATCCACTTTAAAAGCTGTGTTCAAAATTAGTGTAAGCTTCCGAATACTTACAGACCTCATCAATTTAACTTCCCATTTGCTTTGTAGGTTGAACAAGTCCGACAATTATATCTATAAGTTAATATCAGAATTTTCGAGATGTTAGAAGATTACAGGAACAGCAGCAAGATGGCATTGACTGACGTGCCCAACGAAGTGAAAATATTGCCTTTCAAAATGAATGTAATTTCGCTGGAAAAAATGTTGAGTCAGCGATTTCGCTCACCCAATTAAAGAACTTACTTCACAGCAACTTTTCTTTCAACAGCTGCCAAAGCCAAATATCGGTTTTCAGTACAGATCTGCAATAGCCTAAACCCACAAGGAAAAAATCCGTGTAATATCAAATATTTAGGACCGCGGTTTGAAAATGGCGAACGCATTCGCGTGAATGGTAATTTTAACGGCATTTTCCCATTGTCCACGCACAACGTTAGCGGGAATGTTCTATGCCACTGTTTCCCAAACTGTGGGTCGCGACCCAAAAGTGGGTCGCAGGGCTCAGTCTAGTGGGTCGCGGGGTAGCGCGAAATTTGATTCAAACGCGTCATTTTCTAATCAATACCACAATGTCACAAGCCTTGAACGTTGCAAGTAGGCTTAGGTTTTAAGAAATTTATTTGTCTACAATCTTCCATGCACGCTTATATTAGAATGATTAGTGTTCTATCCTATTCTAGTCGACAATAAGTTTGCATGGTCGCGACATACTACAAAGCCGTTGAAATGATCGCAGTTCCAAAAGTTTAGGAAACCCTGGTCCCTGGCCTATAGTACTTTTAAAAATTAATCTAAAAATTAAAATTTAATTAAAATTAAAAATTAATCTTATTTCGCAATAACGCAAGGAAAGCGTATTCCGACCATTTTGCTCTGAAACTCCACTAACTCTTCAACATTCTCAATTCGACAAAGACGTAGCGTTTAAGCGATTTTGCCATATTCATAGGATTTTGAAGGCGCGTTAAAAGGGTATGTTCCATGCACAATTTCAAAAAATAATTTTCAAGAAATTTCAACATACAGTATATTTCTCTCATTTATCTTATTTAGCAAGAATAATATTATATATAATTCTACTCATTATATTTGCCATATTTTCATTCGAATTGAATCAGAGCTCTTGTTTTGCCATTTTTTCAAAACTCAGAAGATTCTTTTCAACTAACGTTTGCCAGATAACCTAATGCATGTTTTTGATATTATACATGCTATGAATAGGGTCGCGGGCACGTTACAAGTGGGCCGCGGTTCCGAAATGTTAGGAAAACCCTGTTCTATATGCAATTTATCATCGATGTTTGCTTTACGCGTGGAATGTCACAGCGATAACAAGGAGACGGTCATTGCAGACAGCAGCGTACATACGGAACAGAGAAGAGAAGTGATTATGTAAACTGTTACGTAATTATCAACGATGACAAGTATGAATGCAAGTAAATCTCAGCTGTGATTCATATTACTGGATTTCATATCTTTATTCATTTCACAGTGTAGATAGGCCTATACAGTCAGGGCCATATTAAGGCGGGGGCTGAGGGGGCTGAACCCCCAGGCCCACCATGAAAAATAGGCCCACCGTTTTTCCGTCAGCTCGTTTTGGAAGGGAAATAACCTTTTTTTGCTTGTCAGAGATATTTTCGATATAGGCGACGGCCTTTTTTCTTCTCAGCCCCAGGCCCACTCGGACCTTTATCCGGCCCTGTATACAGTCTATGCGCCCAAGTTTTCGTTTTCTCGTCTGGAAAGCTTGCTAGAGAATGTCTGCGAAAAAGTACTTACTCTCCAATTCTTTGGTCCACCCGTCCATTTTGCACTAGAATTATTAATTATTATACATCGTCGTCATCTATTCTTATTTTCTTCTAGGGGCTGTTCCTTAATTGCGTCAACGAAATAGACAGGGGGGGTTGAAAAAGTTTGACGCTTGTTGGCAGGGGAAGGGAGGAGAAAATTAAATTGACGTCAACGATTTCATTTTTTACAATAAATTTAATAAATTAAATAAATTAATTCCCATAATTTTATGTCAGCATAAATTTCAGCCGTATATAGAATGCTTCTAGCCCGTAGGTGAAGAGGTTCAAAGTTATTGACATAACTTCATTAGAGGGTCAATGAAAATTTGACAGTTGTTGACATAGTGGAGTCAAAAATTGCCTAAATTGTTTTTGACAGAATGGTCGGCCCCTTGTAGACGGGGTGTTGAAAGTTTTTGACATAATTTTAGGGAGTCACCGAATGTTTGACAGTTGTTGACAAAGAGAAGGAGGTCAAAATTTGCCAAAAAATTGTTCACGTAATTGACGGACAGCCCCTACCTCTTCTTTTTTTATCTTCTTCTCCTTCTTCTTCTTCTCCTTCTTCTTCTCCTTCTTCTACTTCTTCTTCTTCTCCTTCTTCTTCTCCTTCTTCTACTTCTTCTTCTTCTTCTTCTTCTTCTTCTTCTTCTTCTTCTTCTTCTTCTTCTTCTTCTTCTTCTACCATAATACAGAGAGAAAGAGAGAGAGAGAGAGAAGAGAGAGAGAGAGAGAGAGAGAGAAAGAGATGTGACTAGGGAGAGCACTGCATAATTACGTTTTTGCTAGTTGAACGTGCTCATCGTGTTTTACTTTAGTATTTATTTTGTGATGACTGTTTATGCCGTGTGCGGATAATACGGTTGCTTATTAAAACATCGCAGTCTACATGTACAGTCTTCTACCCTCTACAACCCAGAATAAGGAGTCCTAGACAACGAATAAAGGGCTGCCATTTAGCCATGAATAATAATGCACCGTGGCTATGTATAAATTTCCCAATCTCTTCCCTATCGGCATTTCGATGTCGGCAGCTGTCTGTCTGTCTGTCTATCTCTCTCAGTCTGTCTGTCTGTCTGTGTGTCTGTCTCTCTCTCGTCTGATCTGATCGGAAGCCAGCGCCGATCAAACGTGGTGCAGATAGGAAGAGAGCCGATCGACGACGCAGGCATCCTCTCTACATCGGGAGGCGTGTCGTGATATAAGCCGCCGTGTCGTTGCATAATGTAATCCGGCGTTGGACGAACGCCGATCATAAAGTTCAATTTCTATGCATCTGTGATGGGATGGCGTCCGTCCCTATCAGCAAACGCGGAATCATCGAAACTGAATAGACCATAGATAGGCCTACACGTATACGCCTAACGACAACCAATTAAAAAGTTATATATATATATATATATATATATATATATATATACATGTCATTAGCCTCCGGACATTTTTTTTCACGTGACCTTCATGAGGTGAGGGCATTATATATAATTATATATATATATTTGTAGTTATAAATAAATAAATATATATATATGTACATATATAGACTGACATATATATACAGTAGGTATTTCTCGAAGGACTTATGAGACAGTGTCCGGATATAAGGACATTTAGATGGTCCGGACATTAAGGATTGTGCGGCTAACTTTCGTTTAAACAGTATATATATATATATATATAAACACAAAAGTTAGTTATATATAATTATATATAGCTTATGCGCCGACATATGCAATACAATCTTGATACTTGACTGTTTAGAACTAAGGCGCAAGATGCATTGCTGCTCCTTCGTCATTTTATTCTCTAAAAGTGGACCAAATTAAAACGTGAAGCATGTAATTACAGTATTTAGTTTCTGTGCCTCTGTGGCGTCTTTGCAGGCTGTTTCCGATTATGTGACTAAAGTACCGTAGTTTGCAAGTTTCAATAATTATGGTTCACTAAATATATATCATTCGCAGTGGTTTTTTGGACCAATGGCCATCCTGTATATAGACCTATAGGCCTCTATGTTTGTGACCTTTGAATATAGCCTACGTCTCTCTTCTTCTTTCTTCTTCTTTCCGTGGAATCATTGCATAAATGCTCACAGATAGGCCAATAGTGTGCGCAAGAGAATGCGTTGTTAAGGTTTTGACCAATTTAAAGACAGACAAAAGCCCAGGATTAGATGGCTTACATCCGAAGTTTCTCCACGAAGCTAGAAATGAAATTGGACGTGGCAATTGCACAGATAATTATAATTATCATTGAATCACTCAGAACTGGAGAGATGCATTAGTCAGCCCGCCACTGTTCAAGAAAGGAAAACGAAGTGAACCAAGCAATTACAGACCAGTGAACCTATAATTTCCGCAATCTCCATTGCAAAGTCATGGAAAAAATATACCGAAAGAGAACATTTTGGAACATTTGACTAGGCATAAAATTATTAAAGACAACCAGCATGGATTTGCAAAGGGACGTTCATACCTGTCCAACCTGTTAGACTTTCTGGAGGACGTTTATGTGTGCAGACTTAGCGTTGAGACGACGGTCTGTTTTGACTCATCAAGACTTTTGGGCCGAAAAATGTCGAAGTGCCCCCCCCCCTATTCTGGGATCCTGACTGCGCCACCACACTACTCCTGTGTTAAAACCCAATAACAACTGTTGTCTGAGATTAAAAAATAACGCACGTTTAGTATATTGCTTGCCGAAACGGGTCGCGAATTTAATTTCAGAATTCATAAATTTGCAATATATGACGCATAGCCTATATTAACGACACACTAATTAATATCGACGCGTGCGAATGCAGGAATGGCAACATATTCGGTTTGAATCTGGAATTCTTAAATTATAGAAGGGCTTTAAGTTTCCAATTATCAACATTGCGGGCTATAAACGAAGACTTTACCCTTCACCCCACTCGCTTCTATAGTCGGAATTCGTCGGTTCTGACTTAATATGGAGCTGAGCCTCATACTCCTAAAAGAACAGGCCAGTGGCGTAGCCAGGATTTTCCGAAAGGGGGGTTACGAACGACCAATTCTCCAACTTCGGAAAATCCTGACAAGCAAAAAGTTCTTCATTTATTATTTCTATTTCGCCTGGTTAAGTTAGTTATATATAGTTAAATAAGTACGGGACAGCCTATATATATATATATATATATATATATATATATATATATATATATATATATATATATATATATATATATAACTACTTTGATATTTTTGTTCGCTTCTTTTATTCTTTGTTGCTACCCTAAAACACCCCATTTTGGCGCCCCTCCATTCACAGAATAATAATACGCAATAAAAAAATTTGGTCGGCCAACCAAGGGGGCTCAACCCCCAAGCCCGCCCTTAACTACGCCATTGGAACAGGCAGTATAGGCCTATCGATGTTAGCTGATTCTCTGTTTGGCAATTAGAGTAATATCGCTTTCTTGTATAAGAGGCTTGACTATAAAATCTAATGCCATTTGCGCATTCCTTCGACTTCGACTCATGCGATTCGTTAAATGTTGGGTGCACAGGAACAGACATTGATTGTTGCTATCTGGAACGCATGCCCCGTGTTCCCCCTTCCCTATGCCAATGAACAGGAAAGATTCAAGATTCATAAACCACTTAAACCCAGCTACATGTTATCATCATCATCATCATCATCATCATCATCATCATCATCATCATCATCATCATCATCATCATCATCATTATTATCATTATTATTATTATTATTATCATTATTATTACTACTACTACTACTACTACTACTACTACTACTACTACTACTACTACTACTACTACTACTATTATTATTACTACTACTATTATTATTATTATTATTATTATTATTATTATTATTACTACTACTACTACTACTACTACTACTACTACTACTACTACTACTACTACTACTACTACTACTACTAATACAGTCTCTTAGACGCGCAACTTGGAAGTTGGCCAGTAGCTCTTTACATTTGCTAGCGTCTCTTTATTCTGACCTGCCTGCGATAGAATTGGAATCTCTATCAATCTTACGCTGCACACAAAGTCAGCTTTCTTATTAGCTGCTCTTTCTGACATGGTCGACATCATGGCAATTAATTACTGCCGCGGTCATTATCATCATCATCAGCAGCAGCAGCAGCAAGCGAACGAGCTCATAAAGGAGGACACACAAAGGCGCTCGATCCTCGGGAAGGCGAGTTTCAACGATCTCCATCGGATTGGTCACGTGATCGCTTAAATTAACTAACTTTTCGTTCTGTAAATTAACCTCTAATATAACAACGATATTTTGCACTCATTTGAACAAAGCAAATAGCAATTCACTATATATAAAATTATATATATATATATATATATAGGGAAAATTTAGCTTTATATATATATATATATATATATATATATTTTATATATATATATATATATATATATAATTATATATATAGGGGAAAATGTAGCTTATCGTAAGGACAAAGGATCAATCCTGATAGCGCCAAACTCTGATAGCCTTTTCATTCCATGCCCCTCCATTCTTCCTCTCCTCTTCCTCCTCCTCCTCCTCCTCCCCTTCACTCCTCCTTCTCCTCCTTCTCTTCCTCCTCTACCGACACCGATTGACTATGCCAAGTGTTAAGCACTATGCATGGATCTGTGCATTATCACTGTAATTACAGGATACAATTGAGTTTCGGGGGTCGAGTTTCATTCCTCCTCATGGCGAGGGGGGGGGAGACTCAAAACTCGGCCCGGCCGAGGGAACGATTTTATCGCCGAAATACCTCAGCATGCTTCGTACCATAGTCGGTGTTCATTTATTTATTCCACTGGAGCATGCTCTCTGTCTGTCTGTCTGTCTGTCTATCTCTGTCTGTCTGTCTCTGTCTCTCTGTCTCTCTGTCTGTCTGTCTCTCTCTCTCTCTCTCTCTCTCTCTCTCTCTCTCTCTCTCTCTCTGCAATTCCAAGGACAGTAACTCAGCAGAACCCCCCACAAGTGTTTATTCCTTAAGTAGGTCACGGCTGCCGTCAGGAAAACATTTGACTCTTGTCGGTCAGTTTATCTGTCTGTCTGTCTACCTGTCTTTCTGTCTGTCTGTCTGTTTCCGTTTCTGATATACGAGGACTATTTCGAAGCGAAATCAAGGCCTGTTTACCCTTAATCCTGACGCAAGAACTCTTTCGCTCCGGAAGACGAAACAGAGGGAAATTCCTTTTTGTCGCACAAAAGATTTGGAAAAATTCCTTTTAATACACGAAATCCTATCGTCGAGTTTTCATCATCATCATCATCATCATCATCATCATCATCATCATCATCATCATCATCATCATCATCATCATCATCATCATCATCATCATCATCATCATCATCATCATCATCATCATCATCATCATCATCATCATCATCATCATCATCATCATCATCATCATCATCATCATCATCATCATTATTGCCGTCGTTGTCGTCAACACAACAGCAGAAATTAGCGGACTAGCGGACAAGAATCAGGGGCGTAGCCAGGAATTTGATTTGGGGGTATAATTAATATGATTGGGGAGGTATAAATCTTAAAAAATTTTGATAATCTTAAAAAACACCTTTAAAATGTTATGGTAGTTTAATTTATGAGGATATACCCCCCGTCGCTACGTCCCTGACAAGAATGCGATATATAATTATTGATGTATTCAATGCTATGTTAGCGCTCAGAATAACACACATTTCTATCGCATGTGAAAGTTTACTGTTAGCTTAAAAACGCTATCATAGCGATGACTTAGCGACACATTGGCACAAAGAATAAATAAGTAATACTTACAGATAAAGCCAATGCTGTGATGTTGCACTTAACTCACTTAATTAAGAAGTGAGACTTTGTGCAATGTGCATGATTCTTGATCGCAACTTCAGTAGTGAATGCCTAGTCAGCTATGCACAGTTGTAATCATCTCGTCGATTATAAAGTGACATTGCCAACGTCGACGTTAAATGAATATTTTCTATTTTAATTTGAAACATGTCGGCAGTGTTTTATCCAGACTTCAGGCCTTGGGGAAATTGAGGCTTTCGGGGGGAATCGACTTGGTTGGAGGGGAAAAGACACAGTTCAATGAAAAATTTGTGTAAGTGCTGGGATTTTTGGGTGAATTTTGAGGTTTGGGGGGGAATCTCCCCTCCTAACAGGTCTGTATGCACATGTCGGCATTTTGTGAGTGCAGCGCGCCTGAATGGTTAGAAATATAAAATATATATATATATATATATATATATATATATATATATATATATATATATAGGTGTCGACTGTCGACCTCTCAGTAAGGCAAAAGTCATTCCAAACTGCATGCATGGATCGCGGCGAACATGCCAAACGTTCCAAATTAATGCTGTATTTTAAAACAGACGTGAAATTAATATATACAACGAAACGAAGGTGAGATTTTACAGCAGTAGAGAGCTCTGGAAAGCAGAAAATGCGGTTAGTACTATGTCCAATCCAGTAATCTCGACTCACTCACTCCCGTTAACCGCCAAACAAATTGAAATAATGACGCTATAAAAGTTCTCAAATATTTTGACAGCAGCACAACAACAACAACAACAACAACAACTAACTACTGCAACTGCTACTACTACTGCTAACTGCAACTACTACTACTACTGCTGCTGCTACTGCTGCTGCTGCTGCTACTGCTACTGCTGCTGCTGCTGCTGCTGCTGCTGCTGCTGCTGCTGCTGCTGCTGCTGCTGCTGCTGCTGCTGCTGCTGCTGCTGCTGCTGCTGCTGCTGCTGCCTGCTGCTGCTGCTGCTGCTGCTGCTGCTGCTGCTGCTGCTGCTGCTGCTGCTGCTGCTGCTGCTGCTGCTGCTGCTGCTGCTGCTACTGCTACTACTGCTGCTGCTGCTGCTGCTGCTGCTGCTGCTGCTGCTGCTGCTGCTGCTGCTGCTGCTGCTGCTGCTGCTGCTACTGCTACTACTACTACTACTACTACTACTACTACTACTACTACTACTACTACTAATAATAATAATAATAATGCACTTCTATAGCACCAATTCTAATATTCAAAGTTATCGGTCAATGTTACTCATCATGAGTCCGCAGTAGATCAAATTATACATATAATAATATGATTTTAAGTGGTTTATTGCCCTTTTCATCATTCCCAACACGTAGATGGTAGAGAGACACGGAAAGGAAACGGTTGCGACTACTGTAACTCCCAGCTCCACCGCCGACCAGACACGTACTGCGCATACTCTGTGCAAGTGCTGTATACATGTACTCGTGAGTACTTGACCAACGGCATCGTGGTTCGCCTCGTCTCGGTTGACCCAGAGACCGACAAAGACCCGATCTGCATTGGGGCGTCGGGGTGGGAGTATCGCCTAGGGAACGGGGGGGAGTCGGACAGATTCATCTGCGTTGCCATGGCGACGCTAATGCACGCTAGCAACGTTCGGTCGGCGGCGGCGGCGGCGGCGGCGGCAGTGCGGATCACGTGACGGCGTGACGCAGTAAAGCCGAATTATCCGAAGGATGTTCCGGAATTCTGACGAGGAAAGTGATTAATGTTGGGCCTCGCGCGGGGACTCCCGGCTCAACTGAAACCCGAACCGATGTCGTGTTCTTGGTTTCTTTTGCTGGATTTTATTAAAGAATCGACAAAATGACAGAGAGACAGACAGAGAGACAGAGAGAGAGAGAGAGAAAAGATAGTCAAATACAAGCTGAAACCTACCTAATATTGTATTGACAGTTGGGACATCTTATCAGCAGTTATAGTCCTTCGGCAGGACCACTAAAAGAAAGGCAAAACTTCAACGCGGAACTTCGTTTTGTAGACAGGAAAACACACGTTATGTTCAGTTTCTTAACAGCTAGATTCTACAAAACCAGCTCACTGCTTCTACTGTTCATTCAACTCGTTTTATGTGTCGCAAAATTTCAACAATCCTCGAATTTGACGCGAATCAATGATTCTCTCTGGAACTCCAGAAAGACTTTTACGCAAAATTTATCTATAGAATTTCACAGTACTTTGCTTTCTAGACTACAATGGATCCGTATGGACTTAAGGTGGCGAAAACATGCAATAGGAAGCACGCGATCACTACGTCCAACGGCCTTGCTTATGCAGGGTGGCGCAAAAAACCGGACCAGGGTAGTCACATTTAGGTTTGCGTTTAATATAGTCCGGTTTTTCTGCGCCACCCTGTAATATTCAAGCATTTAGACCAAGTAAAGGATACGAAATGCTGCAGAGGATGCTGTGTATAGGAGCATCCAGTGTTTACCAACATGGTCCGGTTGCTCCGCCCACTGGTGGGCAGAAACCATAGAAACCATTGCTGTCTATTAATAGACGCCAATGGCAGAAGCAGATTTCTTGTTGGTGGGCATAGATCAGTGACCATAGAGATCAGGCCCTCCGAGAGTAATTCCGGGCCCCTGTGCAGAATGGGCGACGGGCCCTTGAGAAGTATTAATTTCTTGACGACCTTTTTTTTGCTTGTCAGCCGTTTATGAAGTGTTGACGACCGTTTTTTAGTAGCACTGTGTCCCGGGCCCCCTTTGCGCTCGCCGGGCCCCTGTGCTGAGCTAACATCTTAACCATTCTTTAGCGTTATTACTCATTTTATTGTTAATTATAGATATTCATCATCGGCCTGGGTCCCCTGCAGACCGCCGGGCCCCTGTGCAGTTGCCCCCTGCCCCCTCTCGGAGGCCCTTATAGAGATTGTTCTGGATACTCCTATAGCTTTAAAATAAAATCGCTGCAATCTTTGATATCCCATTTCAATTAAGGAACAAGCGAGACCAAAGAGAACTAATCTTAGGTAATAATAAGTATTACTGGGTCGGCCAAATGGACTATTCTACAGCAACGGAAATTCTATCATATAATAATTATTACATTACGCGATTACTTCACATTGAATCACCGTATACGTTAATTCAGGCTGCAAGAGACTTCCAGTCTCAGATTCGAAACCTAGCATTTGCATGCTCACCCTAGCTCCGACCGAGCATTGGTAGACAATCATGATCATGGGCGTAGCCAGAAATTCGATTTGGGAGGGTATAAATATTTTAGGTGGGTATAAATCTTAACTATAAACCACATAAATCATATAAACTACATATAACCACATGTAAATCGCATAAAAAGCTTTAAGGTAGACTGATTTTGGGGGTATAAATATACCGATATACCCCCGTCGCTACGCCCCTGATCACGATCAATAATACTGATCGATACTGATCCAAGCGCTGTATGGACACTGGTTTCGTGATCGTTCGATGCATGTTTCTTGGGAGAATCTATCATTGTACGTGATATTTCGCTGAGAAAACAGTCAAACTACTAAATACGGACACACACACACACACACACACACACGCACGCACACACAAATAAATCAACACCAGTTGCGAGATTTAACCTGCAAAAAGCGGGCGAAATCCCACTCGAATAATACCAGGAATCAGCGCCAACAGTGCAGTATTTGGCAGACGCGAATACTTAATTTTTGCTGGCGAAGACCCATTAAAGGAGTCTGTATTGTCGCATTTATAGACATAATAACCATTGACATATTATCTTTATCTTTCTCGACGACTTCTATAGCGCCATTTTGGTGAGGTCTGCGAGTACAAATGTACTTACTAATCGAAATTCTTGTCAATTAGCTTCTCATATACTTATTTTCAGACATGAAGAGTGGGTCGAACTGCTGCCAGTCAAAACTTTTTGAACCTTCATGGGGGTGGGGGGTGGGGGTGGGGGTCAGAAAACATAAACCCAAAATGTTCTGCACCCAATGGGGTTGTCTTCGACCGGTTCTAAGCTTCCCACCCACGCCCTGACAGATCAAACATTTTCATCGCAACAAGCAACAAACCGCGTAAAGTTTGAAACGTATTCATCAGGGGCGTAGCCAGGAATTTGATTTTGAAGTATAATGTGATTTGAGGAGGTACAAATCTTTAAAAACGTTGAAAATCTTAAAAACACATTAAAAACTTTAAGGTAGTCTGATTTGATTTTTTTGGGGAAGAGGGTTATATATACCGATATACCCTCCGTCGCTACGCCCCTGGTATATTCGCTCGGTAAATAATTAATTGGGGCTGCGTCATGATGCATTGCTGGAATTGACGCCCTGATGGAAGCGTTACCTGGCAATCGAGACACGTGGATTCCGTCGAGTAGGGATCTTCGCAGTCGAGTCTCTCCAGAACGTCGTCGAATCGACGGTAGATGGCCTCGGCCTCGGCGTCCCCCTGGCGGAGGCCGGTCGACGCAGCGACGGCACTCGTCCTGCGTGGCGCCGTCTTGCCGCCAACAGCGCCGACTGGCGGCAGCGGATTCCGACACGCGAAGATGCGTACAGAACTGGAATGCCAGAACGTAGTACCCAGGGCCCGACGAATCATCATCATCACCATCATCATCCGAACTGGAACACACCCGAATGACGGCGGTAGAGTCTAGCATAAGGCACGGCGACTTCTGAACGGAACGGTCGACCTTCGCGATGTCCAGGAGTTCATGATGATTATTATTATTATTATTATTATTATTATTATTATTATTATTATTATTATTATTATTATTATTATTATTATTATTATTATTATTATTATTATTATTATTATTATTATTATTATTATTATTATTACATCCTACCGAGTGGTAAGACGCGTCACCTTCGTTCCTGTGGCGCGGTGGCGCGGCGGGCAGCAGAGGTCTGTTCAGCGTGAAATTGCCGCCATAAGAAGCAGTCCCCCACTCCGCCGCCGCCGCCGCGCGGGGAGAAAGTCGAGGTCGGAGGATGGGATGGGAGGGATACTGCTCCCTTCGGAGGTCAGTTCGAGGTCATCGTTGTCCTCGATCGCCCGCCTGTGCGTCTGGATTTTCGGAACAGCGGTGCAGTTGCGACAGCGGAACAGGGGTTGTCGTCCTTAGCACCAGAAACGGTCTCTTTCATCGGAAGCACGATTTCAGCGGAAAACGGATGACGATCCCCGCTCTTCGCCACGGCGGCGGCGGCGACGGCGACGGCGGCGGAGGAGGCGGACATCGGCGAAGGCGGGCCGCCCATGCCACCGCCCCCGGCGGCGGCGGCGGCGGAGGAGGAGGAGGAGGAGGAGGAGGAGGATACGACTGCTTGAGCACGACGGTCGTCGTCAAACCAATGCAGATGGGACGACGGTCGCCGATGTCGCGACCGACGGCGACCGACGAAGTGGAACGAACGACGGGGCGGCGGCGGCGGCGGCGGGTGCCAGGGACCGCCGCCTCCGTCAACGACCGAGTCCGTCGCCATCGTCTGGTTCGGCGGCGGAGGCAAGACGAAGGACGAGGAGGAGGAGGACGAGGAGGAGGAGGAGGAGGAAGGGGCAGCGGCGACGAGCGGGTCACAGCGAACGACCATAGCGCCGACGAAGACGGAGCAGAGCACGACGGAGGAGACGGCGACG
Source organism: Metaphire vulgaris (assembly GCA_018105865.1). Lineage (NCBI taxonomy): Eukaryota > Metazoa > Annelida > Clitellata > Crassiclitellata > Megascolecidae > Metaphire > Metaphire vulgaris. Next base: position 2,901,221 of record CM030832.1, read on the forward strand.
CTCAGACCCGGCGACGGCGGCGGTCGACGGCCACTTCTTCCCGACCGCCATGTCGCCGACAGACCGCCTCCTTCCCACGACGACACAACGACGACAGAGAAAGACGCCGAGAACGGAGGAGGAGGAGGAGGAGGAGGAGGGGAGGCGGAGGAGGAGGAGGAGGAGGAGGAGGGGAAGAGCATCCTGTACGACGACGACGACGACGACTACGTGAACAGCTGGATTTGCTGTCCGTCGACAGCCACAACATGACATATTGTTTAACTCATAACTTATTCGCCGCCGGCATGCCTCCCGTTCCACTTACTTACCTACCCAACGACGAATTCAACGCGTAGCCGTGCGTGCGTGTGTGTGTCGACAACGGCGGCGGCTACAGCAGCGATCGATCGTTGCCCGCCGCCGCTCTTCGGTCGGTCGGTCGGTCTGGAGAGGGGAGAGAGCTGCCGCTTCGGTCCCGCCAAGGCAGAGTCCGTTTCGCCGTCGTCAGGTTCTTCGGTCGCTCGGAGCATGCCGTCGTCGTCGTCGCTCGGGCGGCGGCATCGACGCAGGCGGCAGCGGCGGCCACGAGGAGCCCGAATCGGTCGCCGCGCCCCTTCGTCTTGTGCGGCGGCGCAAAATGCCGGAATGCGGTCGAAACGCCCGGTGCGCCTTCCTCTCGCTCGCTCGCTCGCTCGTTAGAGACCTCCTTCTTAGCCGCAGTCCTCCGGTGCCTTGGAGGCGGCGGCGGCGGCGGCGACGGCGGCGGCAGCGGTTGCCCCGGGCAGCTCTGAACCCTCGTGCACCGCTGCTGCTGCTGCTGCTGCTGCTGCTGCGTGCGTTGCTCTCGGATTGCGACGTATAAATTCAGAATTATTTTCAACCGACGACACTAGAAGAAACATTTCTGTAGACAAACATCCGCGAATGAGAGAGATAGATAGAGAGAGAGAGAGAGAGAGAGAGAGAGAGAGAGAGAGAGAGAGAGAGACAGAGAGAGAGAGAGAGAGAGAGAGAGAGAGAAAGACAGAGAGAGAGACAGAGACACAGAGAGACACAGAGACAGAGAGAGACAGACAGACAGAGAGAGAGACAGGCAGACAGACAGGATAGATAGATAGAGATAGACAGAGATAGATAGATAGATAGATAGAGTAAAGATAGATAAGACAAAGAGATAGAGATAGAGAGATAGATAGAGAGATAGATAGAGATAGATAGATAGATAGAGAGAGAGACAGAGAGAGAGAGAGAGAGAGAAAGAGAGAGAGAGAGAGCTTGTAGTAGAGACAGAGACAAAGAGAGACAGGCAGAAACTGTGACAGAGACAAAGAGAGAGACACACGCACACAAAGAACTACAGAGAGCCGGATAGGGCGACGTTGTGGCGGTCGAGTGAGCGCTGAGCTCTGCTGCTATCAGGGCGAGACGAGACCGCAGCAGCAGCAGCAGCAGCAGCACCGGCGGCTAACCGGGCGAGGGGTTCGGTCGGCGGCGTCCAACGGGGGTGAAGCCCGGCCTGGATCGGTCGTTGGCACCGTCGGTCACAGCCGCCGCCGGTGTCACCCGCCGCCGGGACGATGGACGCCGACGACGGCGGCGGCGGCGGCCGGGTCGACAGAGGGCCCGGGGAGGGTCCCTTCGTCGCTCGATGGCAGCGCAGAGGGAGGGTGGTGGGGGGGGGGGGGGTCACGTGACCGTCAGACGCTGTTTAGTTTGGTTTACGTTCATTTACTCGACTGTCACGATCGCCGGGTTTTTAAAAAAGAAACTGCGCTATAAGATCAATGGAAAAATCGATGCTTGGCGGAAATCACGGCCACAGATGCGCTGGCAACGAAAAGTCTAACGCTAGAGAGGAGGACGCAAGGATCGAGGAAAGGGGAGGAAAGACTACGAAAAGGAAAAAGATAAGAATAGAGAATAAGAATAGAGGAAGAATAAGAATATAGAGAATAGAGAATAGAGAAAAAATATAGGGAGAAAGCGGTTTTGTAACGTGCCGCGACCCTATTCATAGCATGTAATATTTTTAAAAATGCATTATGCCATCTGGCGAACATTAGTTTGAAAAGAATATTATGAGTTTTGAATAAATGGCAAAACAAAAGCTCTGATTCAATTCGAATGAAAATATGACAAATATATTAGACAAAATTATTTATATTTTGCCAAATAAGACAAAAGGAGAGAAATAGATATTAAAATTTTTGAAAATTATCTTTTTGAAATTTTGCATGGAACATACCTTTGTTACGCGTCTTAAAAATCCTATGAGTATGGCAAAATCGCTTAACCGCCAAGTACAACTTCTTTATTGTTAGTGGAGTTTCAGAGCAAAATGGTCGGAATACGCCTTCTTTGCGTTATTGCGAAATAAGATTAATGTTTAAAAGTACTATAGGCCAGGGTTTCCTAAACTTTTGGGACTGCGACCATTTCAACGGCTTTGTAGCATGTCGCGACCATGCAAACTTAGTACCAAGTAAAACTGGATGATTACTGGACAAGACACTAATCGTTTTATTATAAGCCGCGTATGCATGAGGATTGCAGGCATATAAGTCTCTTCAAATCTAAGTCTACAGTACTTGCAACTTTCAAGGCTTGTGACATTGTGGCACTGGTTAGAAAATGACACTTTTGAATCTAATTTCGCGCTACCCCGAGACCCACTGCTTTGGGTCGCGACCCACAGTTTGAGAAACATTGATCTAGTGGACAAACAGCAGAATAGATGGATAAGTGACAGTTTATAAATGGCAGTGGTGTTGAACTAAGAATAAATCATATTAAACGACTTAAATTTTATTATTATTATTATTATTATTATTATTATTATTATTATTATTATTATTATTATTATTATTATTATTATTATTATTATTATTATTATTATCGTTGTTGTTGTTGTTATTTAAATAACATTCGTGGCAAGATAGTAAGTATGTTGAGATTAAGAGTGTCGAGGAAAGAGTTTCTTCCTTTCTTTCGCTCGATGGATAATTTTCATTCCAAAATCCAAATCGTCTTCTCTTTTGCATTGCGCGACACCAGACTAAGATGGCGCTTCCGATTTCAATGTCATGTGCTGTCTCCACGCCGACGTAACCAGCACAGCGACGACGACTAGAAGAATCTCGTGGGAATTTCAGAATACATCACAAGAATTTGGACTTACACAGAAGCAGCGGTGCACATGCACACACACACACACACACACACACACACTCTGATGCATCAATCGATAATTAATAAACTATAGGTTAGAGTTCGGATTAAGTTCAGGGTTTGCTCTCTCTCTCTCTCTCTCTCTCTCTCTCTCTCTCTCTCTCTCTCTCTCTCTCTCTCTCTCTCTCTCTCTCTCTCTCTCTCTCTCTCTCTCTGTCTCTCTGTCTCTCTCTCTCTCTCTCTCTCTCTCTCTCTCTCTCTCTCTCTCTCTCTCTCTGTCTCTCTCTCTGTCTCTCTCTCTCTCTCTCTCTCTCTCTCTCTCTCTCTGTCTCTCTGTCTCTCTGTCTCTCTCTCTCTCTCTCTCTCTCTGTCTCTCTGTCTGTCTCTCTCTCTCTGTGTGTCTGTTGTGTGTGTTTGTTTGTGTGTGTGTGTTTTGCGGTGTGCTGATGGGCCTAATAAGCTAGGCCTAGGCCTTTCTATTAATTCTTGCGATGCATTATATCCAATGTTTTAGACAGGTCTGTTAGGAAGGGAGATTCCCCCCACCTCAAACCCCCAAAAAAAAAAAAAATCCCAGCACTTACACAAATTTTGCATTGAACTGTGTCTTTTCCTCCAACCAAGTCGATTCCCTCCCCCAAAGCCTCAACCCCCAAGGCCTGGAGTCTGGATAAAACTTGCTTGCAACAGTCTTCGTTAGTACGGCCCAGCCTCGTCGGCAAGAAACATCATTCAAAAAATGATGCAAGATCACGTGATTTGATTTTGAATGATTTAGAATGCGCGCACTAATCATTTTCACGTTTGTCTTGTCTCGAGCGCTTATGTTATTCATATACGTTGAATCTAGGCTCCAGAACGCGTGTCGAAAATGATTAAATTACTTTGCGCGCGTACATGTCACGTGTGTACGGATGCTTATTATGCCTTCCGCTGTACACGATTTGTGCGTCGATTTGTTCGTATCTAGGCCGCACAGCTGCGCGCCGTCGATAATAAATTTTTTTTTGTTATAAAAGGTACGTTGATCAAAATGTGGCGGGGAATGAAAAGGAATGCGATGAATAATAGCCTGCCCAGTGCAGTGCAGGACGCGACTATAAAACAAGAAAAAGCGCCGACTGACTGGGTAAAGAGTATTCGAGCACCAGGAGTGGACCAGGCCGGTGAATGCATGCATGCAATGCTCGTTTCAATCCATGGTACGGTTAGGAGCGCGGAATAGACCTAACGTACAAATACAGACAATTTCTGGAGTAACATACTAACATGCATACTTGCAGTGTTGGAGTTGCGGGGGTGGAAACTTGGGGGCGGGGGGGTTGAACCCCCCAGCTAACTTTGCAACCCTCCCAAAAATCGCATATCGGGTACATTCAGTTTCTGTCATTCATTGAATTCCAGTCCCCACCCCCCCCCCCAACCCCTTCCCCAGCTCAAATTTCACAACTCCAACACTGCGTATTAATTTGAGAAGTTGAAAACTAAAAAGGAACTGCTCTGAAAACGCATATCCTGCAGCGTGCGATATTTAACCCCTTAACTGGGGATCCTCCCGGATATATCCGTCCATTTTACACTGAGTTACAGTTAAATACACGGTTAAGGGGTTAATTGAGAAATCTAATATGCTTTGGCAAAGTGCAGCAGCTATGCAGGCTAAAATAAAACGATTAAACATTTCACGACCGTGGAAAACTAAATTCAAAATTAAACGGTCGTTTTCACCATGCATCGACATTTTGTGAATTTCTATTTCTCCCGAAAAATTAAGCAGACAGGCTCCAGGGGCGTGGCGACGGGAGGGGGTGCATCGACTAATATACCCCCTAAAAATCAGGCTACCTTAAAGTTTTTTACGTGTTTTTGAAGATTTCAACATTTTTAACATTTATACCCCCAAATCACATTATATCCCCAATAAAATTCCTGGCTACGCCCCTGACAGCCTCATATTATTATTATTATTATTATTATTATTATTATTATTATTATTATTATTATTATTATTATATTGAACCTATCTGCATACGCTACATTACTAAGACTACCACAGGCGCTATACTAAGGCAATGTCTGTTGTCTATGTTCCTTCACTCGAAAGCAAGAATTCCCGATTAAAGTCTCAACGAGTCTCTTGCAGTAAACTGTAAACATGACCACAGGGAGGGTCGCCGCGTCTCTAAAAATCAGTGCTGAAATTAATTTCGGCGTGGGAAATAAATCCCTCCCACTGGATTCACATCCGTCCCCGACTCGGTGTGTGTCCAGATCGATCCCTGGGGACGCGGGATTTGTTCATACCTCACTCCTCCCTCCCCCAACAGGGGCGTAGCCAGGAATCTGATTTAGCGGGTATAATGCGATTTGGGAGTATAAATCTTTAAAAACCTAAATTTTAAAAAACACATTAAAACTTTAAGGTAGCCTGACTTTTTTCTGGGGGATATATATATACCGATATAACCCCCTCGTCGCTACGCCCCTGCCTCCCACCCCCAACGCCTTCGAAGGCTTCGACTGTCCCCAATGCGCTGATTAGGAAGGCGACGTTTAACCGCAACAGCAATATTATCCATAGATGTAAAAAACGTTGGAAAACAAATAATTGTAAAAAACGTACAAAACGTGGGGAAAATAAAAAACGCAAAAACGTCTATTACATCTATGATAATATAGACGATAGCAGAACGGAAAGCAACGCAACCAGTCAGGGCGCTGGCTGGCGATACTCTTCGCCCTCTTCGTGTCAAACGTTGCGACTAATCCACGATCTTCATCATCATCTGCAGCACTGATTGCTGCTGCTTCTAATCCACTGATCTTCATCATCATCATCTGTCCGCACTGATTGCTGCGCTAGCCGAGTTCGAGTAGGAGTCGAGTAGCTGCTTGTCTACATGATTTGCAAACGTCACACGTCACATAATGCTTATTATTTGCCTCATGGCCCTTGTAAAGCAGAACATTAGTCTGCTTTTCTTTTGTCAGAAGTTACTACAGAAACTATTTTACCTGTCTATGTCTGTCTGAGTCTGTGGACAACATCTCTGTCTAAGACTGATTAATAATTATTTGTAACAAATAACGGTAGGCCAAATTTTAATGAAATTCTTTGGTTATTCTTTATTTATCCATTCTATTCTTTGTTTAGTTATTCTATGCGAGTACTGACTCCAAAAATTACTCGACTCAATTTGGAGTCGAGTACTCGCGTTACAGTTACTCGAGCCCTAGTGGCAATGAGATTTGCGCCAGAGAGAGAGAGAGAGAGAGAGAGAGAGAGAGAGAGAGAGAGAGAGAGAGAGAGAGAGAGAGAGAGAGAAAGAGAGAGGAAAGAGGAGGAAAAGTGAGAGAGGAGAGAGGGAAGAAAGAGACAGACAGAAAGGCAGACAGACAGACAGACAGACAGAGCGTGTGTCTGGGAAATGGGATATACAGACCCAATCTCATTGAATTAACCAAGTTTTACGCAGTTTTTACTAACACGGTTGCTAATTGAACGCCCGTTAACCCCTTAACCGTGTATTTAACTGTAAAATGGACGGATATATCCGAGATCCCCAGTTAAGGGGTTAAAGTCATTCATTCACAAAGTGAAGAATGCTAAGTGCTGCATATAGGTTCTACTTCGCCGCAGTGGCTGGGGTCAGATTCGAACCCGGTACCATCGTCCCATTGCTCGGCAATAGTCTTACCACTCTAACACACCGCCCTCCCCCACCCCACTCCACGCAAACCTTTACCATTAGGTTTAATACGTCCACACTCCACACCACGGACGCCACCCGAAAAATTATTCATGATAATATTTCACCAGTTCAGGTTGTTTTTCCGAAATTTGAGCGAAAATTTGTGTTGTCGTATAGGGCTTTCATATTTGCACCGATTGAAGCCCAGTCGATGCCTACAAGAAATCTGGACCCGCATTTTGGATATCTATCAGATATCTGATTGCCTTAAAGGTTTTAAACATCTATACAATGTACGGAGTTCGGGTTAGGGTTAGGCTTAATAAGGTGGAAAGTGACGGATTTTTCCAGTCCACTGACATCACTGCAAAGCGTTTGAGGGTTCTAGGTAGGAGAAATTTGGGTGAAATATCGACACGAATTTTTGGGTAGTCGGAAAATTTTTCATGGACTAGAAGGAATCTGGACTCGAATTTTGGACATCTCTATCAGGTATCTGATTGCTTTAAAGGTTTTAAGCGTGCAGCAGCCGCAGGATATCGATCGAAACGCGTTGCGAAATGCCGACACACACACAACGGCTGGCGGCCAAAGCATTCCCCGCGGTCCAACGGAAAGCTGTGTCGGAGAGAGAGACCGGTTCGGTCCTGTGCGTGCTTGTGTGTGTGCGTGCTTGTGTGTGTGTGTGTGTGTGTGCGTGGTGCGGTCGAAAACTCCGTACCGGATTCAGGAATCGCGATATTCTTTTATTGACAGGATGTTTAATTTGATCCGAACGTCCGCCGAGAAAGCGCATTCCGGGAAATAGTTAATAGCATTTCTCGTCTGCCCCGGTGCATTAGAGCGACCGCCCCGCCTCTTCTGCCTCTCACACTCAACCCTGTCTATCAAATATTATATATATATATATATATATATATATATATATATATTATATATATAATATACAGTTTATATGTACAGTATATATTAATAGATATGAGAAGAAGCCACTGTACTTTGCTCAGTGCATTACTAGAATTTGTCTGAGGGTAGAGGCTGTACTGTGTAAAGTTTGTTCTTAGTTTATTTGTTTATTATTAGGTTTATTTTATTATTTTATTACTATTTAGTTTTGTTCAGTTGATTTGTGTTTTCCTTAGTTGTGTACTACTGGTTGTGTACTACTTTTTTATGCTGTGCTTGTCACGAATAAAGATGATTATATATTATCACTCATATATTTGTTGTCAAATGTATGTATGTATGTATGTATGTATGTATGTATGTATGTATGTATGTATGTATGTATATGTATGTATGTATGTATGTATATATATATATAGTATAGTATGTATAGTATGTATGTATGTATGTATGTTACAGTATGTATGTATGTATGTATGTATAGTATGTAAGTATATTTGTATATATAGTATGCAGTATATATGTGTATATATATGCTGTAAAATCATACACACGTACACTAGGCACACACGCATACATATGCTATTTGATTGTATTGACCTGTTCTATACTTGCGATGCATGATTGTCTTCTGTGCGTCGGTTAAGTGGCACTGATTTCTGGATAATTCCGGTGTCTTGATTATAATTAATTAATTATTGATGCTCCACTGTGATTCTTGCCAGCTCTTGTCCCGGGCTCCAAATGCATTAGCGTTAAAGAAATATGAGGGTTGTCGAATTCTAGGCGCCATAGAAGACATGTTAGGTGATATATTTTCTCTATATCGACTGGAATAATAATAATAATAATAACAATAATAATATGCTATTATTATCAGATGTGAAGGTATATAAAAAGCAAATGGTTTCATTATTGTTTATTCGCTAGATGGACACAATTTTTGTTTACCTAGCTTAGTCCTAGTTCGAGAAAAATTTCAAGCCAAAATCTGCCTTTTGTGTACAGATAGATAGTTACCCATTTTGGCAGTTTAACTGTTACCAATTTAATACCAATATCATTTAAAATTTATCCATGGTGCGAGACTTGGATAGGTTCTCTTAAAACTAAGAACCAGCAGCCAAACGAGTTTATAATAACTTTGAAATTAGGAACAGACAAAAAATTACTGTTACTTTACACTCGCGATTTCGATAAATCGTGTCTCAAAAGTTGTATGTCTTTGTATTCCTTCTCAATTCAGTGTTTATTCTAGCCACTTTGACATTGGGGGATTTTGAAATGTTTGGGGGACAAGGTCTGAGTCGTCACACTTTTTTGGGGGGAAGGGGAATTGCCATCCTCCCATGCAACATATAAAAAATTTTGGGTGGTGGATTTTAAAACTTGGGGGATTCCCCCCCAGAGAAGGCCTAGAATAAACACTGTTCTCAATTTTATTGCTCATCAGTATCGACTGTCTTTCAGAAGCTCGAAACTTTGCAAACGACAGAAAAGTTAGATATACTTTTGTAATGTTCAAATAAATATATACCTATTTTGAAAATAAAAGCATGAACCTGTATCAATATTTAAAAAAACTTAAATGGAGGATTTTGAAAGAAAAGAAATTCGAGTCCTTTCAATCGTAACTGACCGAATTCTACAGACGTGCTGTTTAGGAATGCCATTATAGTAAGACAATCCTAGAATAGAATAGACGCAACGCTAGAAAGCTCGTCCAATCGATGATCGTTTCTTTAAAAACTCTTGCCTTCCTCGGGTTGTTTCATAAAAGCTCCAGCGAACTTGGTAGAAAAACGTGTCTTTCTTGCCGAACCAGTTAAAGTTCGTCGACGTAAGAAAGAATTGTTTCAAATGAGTTGTGAGTTGAGTCGAGTTGGGTTGAGTCCAGTGGCGGTTCAACCATGCTGATGACTGGGGATGCATCCCCACCGGAGTTCCGGATGACCTTCGTTTTTGCTCGTCAACCTATTTTCCGGTGAGCTTTTGAAGAAATCTAGTGAAATATAACTGCGAATGACCTTCTTTTTTGCTTGTCGGCCTCTTTTTGGCAAGGTTTATTAACATTTAGTGGGGCAAAACACTAACAATTACCTGTTTTCTCTCTCTGTTCTTTATTTCTGCTTCACTTTACACCCCACCCACACCAAACTTCCTATAAATTTTATCATCCCCTTTCCCACCAAGAATTATTCCCGGAACCGCCACTGGTCGAGTCTCAGAAGTTTGTTTCCGTAAGACTTTCGAAATGTCCTCCGGTGCGAGACTGGCGCCTCCTGACGAGCGTTTCGTCGCTAACGCTGCAGTTTCCGACAGATTTGCGTCCGCTGGTCGCTTCCGGTCTCCTGCCACCGCCAGACGGTCCACGACCCCCGCCGCCGCCGCCGCCGCCGCCACCGAGGCAGAACGAGCAGGTGAGGAGTCGAATGAACGTCTGTTTGAACGCCTTGTTGAAGACCGTGTAGATGATGGGGTTGAGTATGCTCGACGCGTAACCGAGCCACTGGAACCACTTGAAGAGCACCGCGTCGAAGTGGCACGCCCCGCAGACGCCCATCGCCAGGTTCATGCAGAAGAACGCCGCCCAGCTGACGACGAACAGCAGGAACATCGCCCCGAGGACCTTGACGGCCTTCCGCTCCGTCTGGACGGCGGCCAGGGTGCAGCTCGTCGCGGCGGCGGCGGCGTCCTCGTCCTCCGTCTTGGCCGGCGGGGAAGAGGACGCCAGCAACTGGGCGATTCGGATGGCCGTACTGTGCCTCCGTACGAGCGACCGGAAGGTGGTCGTCGTCGTCGTCGTCGTCGTCGTCGTCGTCGTCACGCTGTCCGTCGTCGTGACGTCAGAATCGTCGGACAGATGGGCGCCGCTGGCGAACGAATTGCTCGACGCGGTGGCGGTGGTGTTGGCGCTGTCGCCCCCGACGACGTGACGTGACTGTCGAGCGACGTCTGGTGGTGCTGCTGCTGTGCCTGCACCGTTCCGGCGGCGGCGGCGGCGGCGGCGGCGGCGGCGGTGGTGGCCGCCAGGTGGTGGTGCTGCTGGTGGTGCTGCTGCTGCGGTCGGTAGTGGCCGGTGGGTTTTCCCGCCGCCAGGTTGTCCTCGCTGCGCCACCTGCCGACGACGACGACGGTCTTCGGCGCGTCGTGTCGGTTGCGGAAGCGACGAGCGTATTCTCGCTTCAGGATGCACTTTCGAACGACCGCCTTTGCCGACTGAGGCGGAGGGATAAGAGGAGGAGGAGGAGGAGGAGGAGGGACAAGGAGGAGGAGGAGGGGCAGTGGATTCCATGGTTTTGTCCGTCGGGTCGTCGAGTTCGGTTGCGACCGATGGTTGAGGGTCCTCTAAGGTGTACGTTCTCTGTCTGATCTTCGCCGTTTTGCGTAACATCGACCGTTTCTTTCTTATTGCTTCAACGTCGGCGCCGTCGCTGTCCTTCGATTGCGACTGGCACGGCGGACCACTTGGAGGAGCACGACTCGTAGCGTCCTCTCGGCGTTCGCCTGTCGGTGCAGGGGCGATTGTGCTCGGGAGTACGTCCGTGGTATCGCGGTTGAAGAACCGGGAACACTTCCGGACGGAGAAACGGTCGGCTTTACGCCCGTTACCGCCGCCTTTCGAAGAAGACGGATCTTGCGGCTGGGGCGTCGGGAGTTTACCGTCGACCGTCTCCGTCGCTGATGTCTTCGCCTTCGTCTTCAGAGACGGGGCTTTCGACCGGATCAGTCCCGTCCCGGCCCCGGTGGCGTCGTCGGCCGCCGCAATCTTTCCCTCGATCTGACTTCGCCTCCAGTTCATCAGCTCCGACTCGAGCAGGATCCGTCTCAGGCTCTTCTTGAACTTCCTCGACGAGCTCGACGAACACGACCGCGTCTCGTCGTCGGTGGCGTTGACGCTGCTGCCCCCCGTCTGGCAGTCCGAGTCCGACGACCGCGAAGAGTCCCTGCCGCGTCTCCTCGCGCCGCCGCCCCTGACCGCCGCCTTCCTCCCTCCTCCTCCTCCTCCTCCGCCCGACCCCGCCGTGCTTTCCAGCTCGTTCTCCGTCGAACTTTCCGTCGTCGTCGTCGTCGTGGTACCCCCGCTGCCCGTCCTCCGTTGCCTCTGCCGGCCGCCGCCGCCGCCGCCGCCTCCGAGGGAGGACCTCCTCCTGGTCATCGTCCGTCTCATGCCCTCCTTCGCCCGCTCCTCGAGCATCCGCGCCCGCCGACTGAGCAGCCGGATCGTCAGCGAGTAGGTGACGAGCATGATGACGAGCGGGGCGAAGAAGGCGGCCAGCGATCCGTAGACGAGAAATAGGCGTTGAAGATGGCGCACTGCCGGTCGGCGCTCATGATGTCCTCCGGTTGGTAGACGCCGAGGAGGACCAGCGGGCTGGCGATGGCCAGCGAGATCAGCCAGACGGCGGCGATCTTGAAGGCGACAACCAGGCGCGACCGGTTGCGGGTCTTGAGAGGGGCGCGGATGCTGAGGTAGCGGTCGAGGGAGATGGTGCACATGTGCATGATGGACGAAGTACACAGGGCAACGTCCGAGACCTGCCAAACGTTGCACATGACCAGACCGAACGGCCAGTAGCCTGCGTATCGAAAGAAAACAAAAGATGTTGTGAATTTATATTTTTTTGATCAATCAATCAATCAATCAATCAATCGATCAATCAATCAATCAATCAATCAATCAATCAATCAATCAATCAATCAATCAATCAATCAATCAATCAATCAATCGATCAATCGATCAATCAATTAATCAATTCTTCGGTGGAAAACCACTGTCACTAGTGTTTTATCCAGGCATTTTAGAGGAGATCCCCCGCAAAAAAACCTAAAAATTCCCCACCCTAAAAATCCCAGCACTATTTTTCTATCCCTAAAAATCCCAGCACTATTTTTCTATTTTGATCAATCAATCAATCAATCAATCAATCAATCAATCAGTTCTCCGGTGGAAAACCACTGGTCACCAGTGTTTTATCCAGGCCTTCTAGAGGAGATCCTCCAAAAATCTAAAAATTCCCCACTCTAAAAATCCAGCACTATTTTTCTATCCCTAAAAATCCCAGCACTATTTTTTTATTTTGATAAATCAATCAATCAATCAATCGATCAATCAATCAATCGATCAATCAATCAATCAATTCTCAGATGGAAAACCACTGTCACCAGTCTTTTATCCAGGCCTTTTAGGGGAGATTCCCCCCCAAAAAACTCCTAAAAATTCCCCACCCTAAAAATCCCAGCACTATTTTTCTTGCAGAAACAGCGCCTTTACAACTATATTGATATTTTTGCATCCTTTCTCTTTTTTCTTATCCTAATCTCGATTTTAGCGCCCCTCCGCCAAGACAGATTAATAACACGCAATACAACAATTTTTGGTCGGCCAAAACCCCCAAACCCTCCCCTCTTGGCTACGCCACTGTCACCATGTATAAATCAAACTAACACGCAGACCTATAGAGTAAAACGCCTAATCTTATATCCAATTTTACTCAATCAAAATAAATATAAAAGAAAATGAAGTCGGTTAAAATTCACAGTTCGAAAATAAGATTTCAAACAAATTCTGTAATCTATACAACACCAAAGTCTCGAATAGGCCTAACTAAGATGACCGACTGTCTGACTAAACCCTTCGTCGGGGCGCTACATAAATTATATAATTAATTATCGAAGTTTCCACATTTTCGGTAATATTTGTATTTCAACGCCGATGGCTTTAATTCACGTATACGCTTGATTAGGACATGACATAGCACAAGCGCCTAAGAACAAGCAGCCACATCCGAAAGAGCTATATAAATCCACGAGATATTACTCGCTTATTTACACAGTAGCCGGGTCACGTGACCTGACATGCAATTAGAAGCATTAAAGTACCGAAGACATCGTTTTTTTGCCAGACGGATTAATAGAGAAAGAAACACTATATATATATATATATATATATATATATATATATATATATATATATATATATATATATATATATATGCCTACAGTGTAGGTGTGTGTGTGTGTGTGTGTGTGCTGCCAATGAATTGTAGGCAGCTAGAGAAAATATAAAAGAACGGGGGGAGGCTGTTCAAGAGGACTTAAGATTTTCCAGGTGGAAGTGACTCGCGGAAGTGGAATTCAGAGGTTTAGCGGCGCGAGCGACGACGCAGTGGTCTGAAAACGAGGCCGCCAGCAGCAGCAGCAGCAGCAGCAGCAACCGGAAGCCGGAGACCAGCACGGCAACGGTCTTAGCCAGCCTCGTTGTGGCGTCAGGGGTGTCCCTGTCGTGCGGGCGAGCGAGCGGGCGACAGAGGCATATAATCGATCTGGTGATCTTAACCCCTTAACTGGGTATTTAACTTGTAACTCAATGCAAAACGGACGGATATATCCGGGATCCCCGTTAAGGGGTTAAAGCCACGGAAAGTATAACGAACTAATGATATAATATTATACGGCAAAGACAAAGACAAAGAGAAAGACAAAGACAAAGACAAAGACAAAGACAAAGAGAAAGACAAAGAGAAAGACAAAGACAAAGACAAAGACAAAGACAAAGACAAAGACAAAGACAAAGACAAAGACAAAGACAAAGACAAAGACAAAGTCCGCGCAACCAACGGCGGAGGGGGAGAAAACGGCGTGAAGAGACTTATTGCCACGCCCGCCAGGGGTGCGGGGGCGGGGGTAGACGACTTATTCGAGCGATTATGGCGACGAGGCAAGAGGAGGAGGAGGAGGAGGAGGAGGAGGAGGAGGAGGAGGGGGGGGAGGAGGAGGAGGAGGGGTAGAAGAAGGAAACGGATAGAACGCCAGCATTTCAGTTGTCGTAATAATTATTCGCGAGACGAGGTTTCCATCTTGAAAGACACGCCACACTTCCGTCAGCTCCAGCCTCTCTCTCTCTATCTCTGTCTCTGTCTCCGTCTCCGTATCTGTCTCTCTCTCTCTCTCTCTACCTTGATGGTCATGCAATAATTATAACACAGGTAAACGCTGGTTGTTTTGAGCTAAGGTAAAACTAACGAAGACCTCGCTTAAGGAAAACCCTAGATGCTACCGTTATCATCGTCATCATGCTTATCATATTATTATCATTATTTATTATAATTATTTATTATAACAGTAGTGATATCAACACAGTAAGTAGTAAGTAGTAGTAGTGTATAGTAGTAGTAGTAGTAGCATTATTAGCAGCCGCAACACCAGTATTATTATTATTAGTAGTAGTAGTAGTAGTAGTAGTAGTAGTAGTAGTAGTAGTAGTAGTAGTAGTAGCAGCCGCAACACTAGTATTATTATTATTATTATTAGTAGTAGTAGTAGTAGTAGTAGTAGTAGTAGTAGTAGTAGTAGCAGTAGTAGCAGCAACACTAGTACCAGCAGTGGTAGTAGTAGTAGTAGCAGTAGCAGCAGCAGCAGCATTAGCAGCAGCAGGTATTAGTATTGCAGCAGCAGCAGCAGCTAGCAGCAGCAGCAGCAGCAGTAGTAGTAGTAGTAGTAGTAGCAGTAGTAGCAGTAGTAGTAGCAGCAGCAGCAGTAGCAGTAGTAGTAGCAGCAGTAGTAGCAGTAGTAGTAGTAGTAGTAGTAGTAGTAGTAGTAGTAGTAGTAGTAGTAGTAGGTAGTTTATGACGTCATTTCCTTCCTTCCGAACCAATAAACATCATCTGTTGCTGCAATTGAAGCTTTGAAATTGCAATGTGTCTACTTGTGCTAAAGATGATCTTAGGAAGTGCTTTTGCGATTTAAAAAAAAGTAATTTCGCTGTTTTTGGGTCCAAGCGTGATTATTCTGCTATGAATAAATTTGTCCACCGCAAAAAAAACACAAATACGCTTCGAGAGACGCATTCGATTCGGTCGCTTCCAGATCTGCTTAACTAAAGAACCCAAAGCAGCAGAATCCGATGCACTCGACGAACGTCCATGCCTCCAGATTCACAGAACAGCAGCAGCAGCAGCAGCAGCAGCAGCAGCAGCAGCAGCAGCTGTCGAAATCAGCCAATCAGAAAAAAATCAAGCCCTTCATTCCTTCTTACTCTATATACGTGAAAATCCGATCTATCGGCAGAAGCTTCGCCCCTCTGCATCGGCAGCAGCAGCAGCGGCGGCGGCAGCAGCTAAGCCAAGAGGGGCAGCTCTAGGCGCTTTGTTAGGACTGGTGGTGAAATGTCGGCGACTTTCCAGTCTTGCTGGAGCACTCTTGCCGCGACTCTTTCAAACACCTCGGCCACTTAAGCACACCTCAAGTGCAGTCAAAGACATTTGCGACTGCACTATCTTCCTCCCCTCTCTCCTCCACCCACCCACCACCACCTCTGCAATCCGCCCCCTTCTTTCCCTCTCTCCCTCTCTCCCTCCCTCTCGCCCACGCCCTTCCTGTCTACCTCGGAAGTCGCCTGATGGCGCTTTCGCCCTGCCGCCGCCGCCGCCGCCGCCACCGCCGCCGCCGAGGCCGCGAAGGACCGAGTCTTCCTGGAAGCGCGCCCGTCACCCGCTGTGCATCCGCTTTTCTCTCGCCCGGCAATTAGAAGTGGCAGCCCCCGACCGACCTACTCGGCCGGCGATTGCCAGACGTCGGTCGAACGAATTGCTGGCTCTCGTCTGCTGAGCGCTCTAGAATATCGTCGCAATGCAGACGACAGAGAGAGAGAGAGAGAGAGAGAGAGAGAGAGAGAGAGAGAGAGAGAGATTCTAAAAGCTGTAATTATATACCAGCGCCAAATGAACAGCGAATAGACACACACCTACACACATAGATTCACACGCACAAACACACCACACACTCATATATATATATATATATATATATATATATATATATATATATATAATTATATATTATATTTGATATATATATATGGCAGATCTAACAGATAGAGAAATTTCCGGATCTTTGGAACAAAATTCATGAAAAACCCGTTTTAATTATAAAATGCTTATATATTGATAATTATATTTTACGATTACATTCCTTTTCGACGCAATGGGAGAAAAGCCTGAACTGGCAGATCTAACAGATAGAGAAATTTCCGGTTCTTTTAACCCTAACAAAATTCAAACTTAAAACCCTAGAAATTGTAATTATAAAATTTTTTGTTCTTATTATATTGAATAACGTTTTTTTGCTCGTCAGCACTTTAGATTACATTTCTTGTCGTCGCCCATGTATTAGGGGCCTATACTGTTGGCGATACGAACGACGTATGGTTATTGAAATGCTGTCGCGTTGGGTTTTATGATTTCCTACGTAACCCCATGTTACCCGACTACTAAGTGGATATATATACGGTAGCGCCTGTATATTCAATATCACGGCGTAATATTTGAGGGAAATTTTGGGCGAAGATATATTGAATTATGTAATGTGAGATTATGTATGTCAAGATTGTTCGGATGTCACTCTGGTCACTGTAATTGGAGACTCGCTACAACAGAAATGGAGAGTAAAGGAAATGATGGACAGACCGACAGACAGACATACAGCTAGACAGCAAGAGGGAGAGAGAGAGAGACAGAGAGAGGGAGAGGGTAGGAGATGTGTGTATTAAAGTAATCATAGCCTTGCTAAGTGAGTGTTCCATAATGAGGAAATGTAGTTTTTGTAGATGCAGTGAGATACATTTAGGAAATACTACCAACTGACCGCCGAGAGAGGAGAAAGAGAAAAAGAGAAAGAGAGAGAGAGAGAGAGAGAGAGAAGAGAGAGAAGAGAGAGAGAGAGAGAGAGAGAGAGAGAGAGAGAGACAGCATTGCCTTGTTGGCTCAATTAGTGGAAATCAATATACAGCTGTATACCCTGTGTAGCGATTTAGACTGATGGCGAGTTCATTGCCCTTTAAGATGCTAAATAATTAGCCTATAATTTACACTTACGTTTACAGTTCTCCATCGACTGACTTCAATAACTGCCAAGTGGAAATGCCAACTCCAATCTCCTCAACGGACTTAATAATGAAAACCTGTTTGCCAAATACAGTACTTTTGGCTTCGACGCAACAGACTAAGACATCTGTAACACGATCTTCTTTGTCGACAGTAATTAGATCGCTACTTTGATCAAAATGCGGAAGAGTATTTTTAAGAAAAGTAAATCCCTTTCCAACATGGCGAACGAAAACAGAAAATACTTCATCAAGCGAATACAGACATCTTAAAAATAGAACAATACAGAGTCCGCTTTATAGACCATCCTAACCGGTATAGCATATAATAATGATATAATATATATATATATATATATATATATATATATATATACACACAGTATATATACATATATATACAGTATATATACATATATACTGTATATATATATACAAAGTATGTAAGTATACAAGTATACAATATATATACATATATATACAGTATATATACTGTATATATATATACTGTATAATAATTTCTTGTGAGACCGATGCACCCGACAAGTTAACAATTTCATTTTTTGTTTTATTTTACAAAATTTAAATTGTTGACGTCAACTTATCTTGACCCCCACCTCCATGTCAACAGCCGTCAAACTCCCCCGCCCCCCCCAAAACCCCGTTTTGTTGACGTAGTATTAATGGACAGCCCCTGGCGAGTGAGTAAGTAAGTAAGTAAGTAAGTAAGTAAGTAAGTGAGCGTGCCTGCCTGCGTACCCATGACTTCCTGGATGATGCAGCACGGCATGACGACGAGCGACACGAACAGGTCGGCGATCGCCAGCGACATGAGAAAGTGGTTCGTCACGCTCTGCAGCTTCTTCTCGAGACAGATCGAAACGCAGACGAGCAGATTCCCGACGATCCCGGCGACGACGAGGAGGAATAGAAACGACACCTCCCAGTGCACCACCGCCACCGCCACCGCCTCCCCTCCTCCTCCTTTCCCTCTTCCTCCTCCTCCTCCTCCCTCCGCCCACGTCCCGGTCTTCTTCCGTCACCGTCGACGTCTCGTTCACCGGGCGGCAGCAATCGGAGGATGTCGTCGTCGTCGTCGTCGGCTGCCGAAGGTCGGCGCCAAGCAGGACCCCCGCAGTCCACCGGGGCGGAAAGACCGGATCCACTTCCGAGATCATCTCATCCGGAACGGATAGACCGACGATGGCGGCAGAGTAGATCCTCTTGATAATAATAATAATAATAATAATAATAATAATAATAATAATAATAATATAAAAATAATAATAATAAAACTGAGTGGCAGCACTAAAATAACAACAGCAGAATCACGGGTTGTTGTTTTTTTGGACAGCGTGTAATCCGTCTAGATCGAGGTTTTCAATAAACGGGCTTTTAGCATAAGGTGGTGTCCCCCCCCCTCAGCAGGGCCGACGAGAGGGGGGCAGGGGTACATTTTTACCCGGGCCCGGCGATAAACAAAAGGCCCGCGCTAACCAGAAAAAATAAGTGACGACCTATTTTTCCCACTCAGCATTAATTTAATTTGAGGATAACCTTTTTTCTACTCGTCATGATTTTTTGAAGTTACCAATATAATTCAGGGTTTGAGTTTGCCGGGGAAGGGTTGAACTCCCCCCTCCAGCTAACTTTGCAACCCTCCCAAAAATCGCATATCTGGTAAATGCATTGAATTTCAGTCCTCAACCCCCACAGCTCAAATTTCAACCCCAACAGCTCTGTCCCCAGTCTGTATTTTATCTCAACCCAACACTCAAGAACAAGCCCACCCATGGGAGTCTGAAATGGATGCTGGGAAGAATCACTGTATATAGAGCCTCAAAAACTGGTCTGTATTTTATCTGTGCCGTGAAAGAATTTCAGAATTTTACTATTATTTTAATTTTTTTGTTCCTTCCTAAAAATTTTGCCGGATGAGCAAGTGTAAAAATGGCGTCATAATCACTCAAAACAATATATCGGACATCCATTTTTTTATATAACGTTGCGCGCAACGAAGCGTCTTTCGTTGACCACATGGCGTCTGAGTCTGAAATGGATGCTGTGTTGAGATGTTGCAATAGAATAACTATATATAGTAACAGTTGAATTTGATGCACTGAAAAATGCAAGGTATAGAGTTTGTTACATCTACATATCACCACTCAATGTAATAAATTGTTGGTTGGTTTTGTAATTTTATGAAGAATGGTTCTAAGACTTATTATTTTTAGATTTTTTTTTATTTTTATTGTGTGATGTTTTGGATGCTAACATATAATGTTTACATATCTGACTTATTATTAATTATTCATGTGAATAAGTAAGCGAGCAAGTTCCCAAGACCTCAGAGAAATTTTCTCTTACAACTGTGTATATCTCGAATGGTACGGATGACGTTGGCCTATTTGGCATTTCAACTGTAGATGGCGTTATGACACAAACTCGCAGTGATGATGATGATGGTGATGAAGA
The DNA here is from genome assembly GCA_018105865.1 of Metaphire vulgaris. NCBI lineage: Eukaryota > Metazoa > Annelida > Clitellata > Crassiclitellata > Megascolecidae > Metaphire > Metaphire vulgaris. The sequence goes on from CM030832.1 coordinate 2,921,327, forward strand.
TGATTTGTGAGAGTGATGAAGGCCCTGTTTGTGCATGTTCTCTGTCGGTAAAATCAAAGTAGAAAGAAAACGGTTTCAACACAAAATAAAGATATCTGCAGAGAAGAGGAGAAATTGCCTTCGGGTGGCATTTCTTGCAGCTAGAGGAGGATCCAGGTGGCGGGGATCAGGCGAACGCCATGCAAGCGCCTGGGGATGCAAATGCAACATCCCTGGAAGACATCAAGCACAAGGAATTAACGGTTTGGCATTTCTCTTTGATGTGCTGCACGTAAGCATTGACACTCAACGTAACCGGATAGAACCCTTTGCACTATACGCGTCACTCAATGGATAAACGCTAATCTAAATCCATCCACTCACAAAAGACCTCGTCGGTTTCAGGATGAATTCAGAATGGGGAAGAGGGTTAGGATTCGGAGAGCAGGGTAAGTAATCTTAAGAGAATCTCAATTAGTACTTAATTCCCAAGTAATCTTAAGACTCACCTATTTATTCACCATCGGGTATAACTTAGTATTGTAAAACAGAGGTTCCCAAACTGTTTGGATTGCAGAACCCTACTTTGGTTGATCCTAAAGGTTATATGGAAAAGGTTTTCAGCATGCATAAAAAAACCTAACGGGTTTGACGTTTCAAACCTTAAAAAAACATTTATAGGCATTTTAGAAACCTCTGGAAGGTTTTCCTGGAGTAAGTATACTTTGCTCCCAGTTAATATTTAATTAAAATAACGGGCAGACTATTTCCACAACACCAGTTGGCTAGCGGCTCTATAGCCCTAAGACAGACATACTACGATGCGGACAAGCATAATATACAACTAAACACTGAATAAAAGTTTGTTTCATTACCAATAGATTGAACACGTTTATATTTTCCAGAATCACCTACTTCATCAAAATATCTTTGGCGTAAATATAATTTCTGTTAATGAGATGGATGTCCAGGATGTGCTTTGATTTTCTGCACAGACTGTCAACTCTTGATTGTATTTTGACAACGCGCGCACGCTTCAATTCTAACGAAAAAGTCTCGATCTACAGGCCTGCTTCGTTTTCATTGTTGTTCACTTATAATTATAGGCCTATTTCATGGCTAAGAGACTCAAATCATATGAGGATTTTATGTGTTTTTGACGTGTTCTTTACTGTTTCTCTCTCTCTCTAATTTTCTCCTTTCCTCTGTTAGCCATTATGGCCTAAGCTCTATAACTCTGCCTATAGTGCGTGATACTTTGTACTTGACTATTATTTCTGATTGTTGCTGAGGTCTTGGCGGTCTTTGCTTATGATTGATAGATGTAGTGGTCTGGTAGAGAGGTCAAGGGAATTTGTTATCAGAATGATACGAAAAGAAAGTACTGACAGGCCTTTAATTTCATCTTTATTTCTCCAGGGCCAGGCGGCTGGTAACTGACTTAGCACAGTAGTCTACGGAGCGAAATATCTCTTTAACCCCTTAACCGTGTATTTAACTGTAACTCAATGTAAAATGGACGGATATATCCGGGATCCCCAGTTAAGGGGTTAATGAAACAAAATCCGTTATAAAATAACGTCTTCACGCACGCTCTCGCGATACCTACTCCCCCCTTACCCGCTAATATTATACCCCGGCCTCCGGCTGGCTGGCGGAGTTAGTATAGGCTTAGATCTAAAGCTATTATAATTTATTATGTAGCATATTATATCTTATGATTTATAATAATTATTTCAGTCATTGGTGCCTCGACCGGCACATATGATTTGAGAACAGAGACTGTTAATTAATGCTAAAACTATGAAGTGCCATAATGAGTATTTTGGGAGGCTCTCGCGGACCCCCGCCATATCCTCCACGGACCCCCTTCGGTCCGCGGACCACAGCTTGGGAACCGCTGTTGTAAAGCGCTCTTGTCTTTGGCCATTTTGCCATGTTTATTGCGTTATATAAATTGTCCAATAACAGTGTTTATTCTAGCCCCCTTGACATTGGGGGGACTTTGAAATGTTTTGGGGGCAAGGTTTGAGTTTCCACACGTTTGGGGGGATTTTCCATTCCCCAGCCAACATCTAAAAATTTTGGAGGGGGAATTTTCAAACCTTGGGGGAATTCTCCCTAAGAAGGCCTAGAATAAACACTGGTCCAATAATAATAATAATAATAATAATAATAATAATAATAATAATAATAATAATAATAATAATAATAATAACAGAGTTCAAGAATTGTGGACCTGCAAGTGAAAGTGCCTTCGCACAAATTTAGCGCAAGTTCGAGTTGAGAGAGAGAGAGAGAGAGAGAGACAGACAGACAGACAGACAGACAGACAGACAGAGAGACAGAGAGAGAGACAGAGAGACAGAGAGACAGAGAGACAGAGAGACAGAGAGACAGAGAGACAGAAGAGAGAGAGACAGAGAGAGAGAGACAGAGACATGCAGTTTAATTTTACTTTTAATTCCACTGTAGCAATACTTCTTTTCAGCTTAAATCAAACCCTGTCTAATGTCTATACTGTTAATAATTAATTATTGCTGAGTAAATAGGTCTACGGCATTTTTGCAACACAAAATGCTGGTTAAAAATTAAATTAAATAAATAAAGTTAACAGAGCGTTCAAGATTGTTCAGGGTCTGCTGCCAAGTGCCATCCACACATTGTGTTGCTTGCAATGACACACACAAGCACACACACACACACATATATATATATATATACTGTATATATACACTGTAGTCTGTATATATATACTGTATATACAGGTTTATACTATATATATATATATATATATATATATATATATATATATATATATATATTCTGGACGCAACAAAATGTCCGGCGTCCTTCCTTTGCACTTTCACTGAATTTTACGGCATCTGTCTTGCACTTCTGCACCGGCAATTAAGTGTTAAGTTCCCGTTTCACTATTGCATATCGGAAATTTCTGGATATTTGCGCCCACGCGCTCCTCCATAAATCCTGGGGGAAGGACCCCGTTGTTTGCGCCACGTGTATTCACGCGGGCGCCGGCAAGAGGCAAATTCTCGAGTGACTGTAACGAGATACGAAGGAAAACCGGTCGTTAGCAGTTCGTCGACAAATTGATTTTGTCACCTGGGAAATGACATTACAGACAACATGCAAAACAGCTGCAACCCTCTGGAACAAGAAAAGGCATCCGGTTGCCTAGACAACATATTTCTGTTACCTAGGCAACCTTCGCGTCGGCGCAGACGACGACGACGACGTTCGTTGCCAACAGGAAATTGAAAAAAGGAAGTGCAGTAGAAACTATGCCAATAAGACTGCTTATGAATTATATATATATATATATATATATATATATATATATAGATAGATAGATATATGAGAAGTACCGAGGGCATAAAATAAATACATATAAAAAATATATATATATAAATATATATATATATATATATATATATATATATATATATATGTGACTCCGTATCTAGGCCGAACAAGGAAGAAATATACAATTGTATTACAGTCGAGGTTATATATATATATATATATATATATATATATATATATATATATATATATATATATATATGCTGATTATACAATGTGTCCAGAAAATGGAAACTTTTATAAAGGCGAAAACCAATGCTACTTCTACTTGTGCAGGGAGCTTGTAACGAATCCGGTGCATTGTATAGGAACAGGAATAGGCTTACATTCACCATGAAAAACATAAAGCAAGGCTGAGGTACATACAGATTGGAATATGAAATACTGTATCTTCTCTTGTTCTTAGAATTGTACCCATTTACACGCGGACGTTGCAAAAATAACAGTCGTCGGCGTGGTTTTTCACTTCTCTCCATACCACTGAACCTAACAATTTGAGTGATTTCTTTTCCCCGTGCATGTTGGCTAACCATTTCCTCAGATTGTCTACACTAACATATCACACCTCATGTGAGGTGCCCAAGACGAGGCATGAAGACGATTCAGGCACAAGAACAATACGCCATCTTATCAAATCCGCGTAAAAATACCTGTGCGTGATATGGCCATTCCGTGCCCATTTTCGGATTCAAACCCATTTTTGAAGGTGGATTGTGTCCAGGATTATCTATAGGATTATCAATTTAGAAATTGGGGACGGGGTGGTGTCAGTAAATTCTCGGGTCCCCTGCCAAAAAAGTCTGACAAACAAAAAAAGTCGTCGCATAGCTGAAATTGGGGTAGGGGTGTTGGTCTCAAATTTGAGGAAGGGGTGTTAGGGGATGTAAAAACATCCCTGGTTGGGTCACGTGTCATCTCGCTTCCGCTCACCGTAAAGATTTTCACCAGAATAGAATTAAAATCGCGACAGGTCCGCACATTTTTGTTAATTAAGAACAAACACGCCGTAGTTATAATAAACGGAGATGCTGTTCTAAAAACTTCGTTACATAGAGAAACAAAATCTCGTGCACATAACACATGCACGAACGTGTACACGCATGAACGCACGACATGTATGTTATGTACATGTACAGTGTATAGGCTACTTTGCTTTTGTCATGCGCAATCGCCCCTATATACGTGACGCAGAAAGGACATGCTGTTGCATTGGCAATCGTCACGTAACGTCATTTCCTTCGTCTCCATCATTGCTTTTGGAGAATAACGTTGTCTTCGTCTTTCGAATAAAAATAATGTTCCGCGAATATTCACCTTGATATACTGTAGTATCTTAGTATCCTTCATTCCTTCACCTCGATGTAGTATCCTAGTATCCTTCCTTCACTTCGATATAGTATCCTACTATCCTTCACATTGATTTAGTATCCTACTATCCTTCACATCGATATAGTATCCTATTATCCTTCGCTTAGATATAGTATCCTACTATCCTTCGCTTCGATATAGTATCCTACTATCCTTCACATCGATATAGTATCCTACTATCCTTCACATCGATATATCCTATTATCCTTCGATATAGTATCCTAATATCCTTCGCTTCGATATAGTATCCAACTATTCTTCGCTTCGATATAGTATCCTACTATCCTTCACATCGATATAGTATCCAAGTATCCTTCGTTTCGATATAGTATCCTAATATCCTTCGCTTCGATATAGTATCTTAACTTCAAAATATGGCATCTTCAACCTCCCCTGAACACCCCCCATTTGATCCTTAAGCCGTCTCCGGCTGGAAAATGATGGGAAGCCAAGTTCTTATTCTGACTCCTGAGCTATTTCTATCTCTGTTATTTTGAGAAAATCCATTTGTCACGTGAGTGCTAAATAAATCGTTGAAAAATGTAAGATAGTATTTCTCGCTGACGATAAAAAAATGATGATTTCGCACAGCATGATGATAACTGGATTTTGAGTAGTTACTGTAATAATTAGGATTTTTCCTGTGTTGAAAACCACTGTCACTCGTATAACCCTATGAGCCTTGCTTTGCTCCTCTTCCTGAATTACAATGCTTTTATATTATAACTAAATTGAGACACTCGGGAACTAATTAGTCTCTCTCTCTCTCAGAAATTAAATTTACAGCAATGTATTTATTGCAAGTCTCACTCAAAATCTTATCATTTTGAAGATCTTCAATCTTTACAGCTTTCGGGGGAGGGGGCATGCGAATGCCCGGAAATCGAACCCAGATTGACGAAAATTCTTTTACACTGGCCTACAGCTTTCATTTTGAGTATTTTATTTCAATTTTTTAATGTTTACTTACAAGTAGATACAACTGAATTTCGTTAGGCCTAAACGTTGTTCTTAGACGTATTGACCCAGTGGCGGCTCCACTGGGGGGGCAGGGCCCTGCCCCTAAACCCTATACTTAATGTTGGTTGGCCATTCTTTAGAAGTTGCCACCAAACGCCCCCATTGGAAATCCTAGAGCCGCCACTGATTGGACAACAGCAACATGTATCGAAAACCATAGTCACTGTAGCTTCAGGGATTTTTTAGCACCCCCTAACACCCGCCCAAACACCTCCCCCTATTTGAGGTCGACGCCCCACAAAATTTGGTAATGTGACAATGGATGCATACAAAATGCATACTAATTAGCTCCGACCCCCATTTGAGGTCGACACCCCCAAATTCACAATCCTTGAAATATCCCTGCTGTAGCTTTCAGTAAGACGGACATCGTCTTCTGGTCCGCGAAAAACACGAAAACCAGGCATTCAATTTTTGAACCTGAATTGTTAAACTGAATGTAGCAGAATATAATATGTTTCGATCTATAAGCCGAAATGAAAATTGCAAAGGTAGGTAAGTAAGTAAGCAAACACGAAATTTCTATAGCGCTGTCCGAAAGCGTGGCGCAGTGCACCAGCTTATTCACGAGCGCTCAATCTGGGTGAAATCCATAATCCGTAATCCGTAGTGGTCAAGGTTGTAGAAATAATAATAATAATAATAATAATAATAATAATAATAATAATAATAATAATAATAATAATAATAATGTGCTTTTAAGTGGTTTAGGAGGCTAAGTAAGCCTGTGTGAAAACCACTGAAATGTAATAAGATAATGAAAGATATAATAATAAATGTAAATAATAATAAATAAATAATAACTAAAATATACATGTAATATTGTCTCTGTAGGAGACAGAACAGAAGGCAGTCGTCTTTCCAGGGTCTTTATTGCGTGGAAGTAGACAGGTGTTTGGCTTGAAGGTGCGTTTTTCAAAGGTGTTTCGAGTATGGTTGCACGATTATCAAATTACTTTTATCCTCTGACATGTGCAATATATCTGACCTTTCCAGGACATTCTCCGGGTTTTGTTTTCCTCTTATTTTTAATCATTTCTTATCATTGGCACAGCCAAGAGGGCCCAGAGGTGGGGTCCCAGGGGCGGGGCCCCTATTCCGGCTGGGGCCTGTCGTGAGATTTGCGCAAAACCGCTGAGACATTGGAGTGGGGAGGGGGGAGCGGGCGTAAGTAGGCCCTAGTGTGATTGCATGAAGAGAATATATGTCAATATACGTAACGAACTCGATGACGACATTTTTGCTCGTCAAAGACTCCTTTACCCGGAAATGCGCCCCCCCCCTATTCCGGAACTCTGGCTGCGCCAATGTTTCCTATGCAAAAGAAGGTGGAGAAAAGACGCGTGCGTGCAAATCAACGTCTTCCAGTCTTCGCCGTCATGAATTTGTCGTTATTTGCAACGTTATTTGCAACAAGTGTGACGGAAAATGCGATCGCGGCATTCAGTTCAAATCAACGAGAATGTTAAAAAATTACATGCAGTCAGTGGCGTAGCCAGGATTTCCGGAAGGGGGGATTTGAAAAAAATTCGTCAATAGCCGCCAATATTCACCCAAAAATTGCAAAAAATCGCCTCAAAAATTTAAATTGCATGGGAATACATTAACAAAATTTCTTTTTCGCCAAGGGTTTTAATTCAGATTCAGTTCAAATCAAAAGGGGTCTGGGAATGTTAAAAACTTACATGCAGTGGCGGATTTACAGTTGCATTTGCCCCCCGTACAAATGGTGCAGTGTTTGGTACGTCTGTCCTGGGTCCACTAGCAAAATAAAAATTTAGGGACCCACCTTTTTCTATTAAACAATATTTCATGATTTTTTAAATTATTTATTTGTTTAAACAACTTTATGTCCAGAAATGCAACCATTTGTCAAGCAATGTGTCGAGAAAAAAAGAAAAAAGTTTATCGCCACTATTGGGCTACTCATACTCTTGATCTGTAGGCCTAACTCTTCCGATCTTCCGAAAGTTCCCCGAGAAAAGCTTAGAAAACTTGACAAGCAAAGATTTTAATAAAAAAGGTCATCTCGCCACTTTTCACGCAAAAAAACTCATCGGTTTCATCTGGACCAGGGTTATTTCTAGAATTATAAATTAGAGGGGTGTATAGGTAGGCTATAGGCCCTATTTTGGGGGTCCATCCTTGCCGAAAACCCCTGACAAGCAAAAACGAGGCCATCATAGGCACAGATTGGGGGGGTGTGATGTCGGTCTCAAATTGGGCGGAGGTGTTAGGGGGTGTAAAAATATCCCTGATCTGGACCCAGTGAACGAACCTCTCTCTCTCCGGCGACAGGGTTTAATCGCGACCGGGTTTTTGATTTCGTTTTTACCCCCCCCCCGCCCCCCACTCCCCTTCCTCCGTCTTTTACAACAAATTTTCGCCCTCGTCAACCTCTTACCGGGTTTCCTTGCGGACGCGAAAGACTTCACCGTCATCGATCGTATTTTCCACGGTAAGGCGGCAACAGAACTTTCGAACGACGACGACGGCGACGTCGGTCAGCGGTGCTGCGGCGTTCAGAGAGGCTTCCGACTCTAGTCACGCGTTCGATACAAACTGCTATTGAGCGCAGAACGCCATGTCTGTGCTGGCATGACACTTAGTGGAATGCCTGCACTGGCTGCTACTTACACGACGAAGAAGAGGAAGAAGAAGAAGAAGAAGAAGAAGAAGACGAGGAGGAGGAGGGAGGAGAAGCCATAATAGGCGGAGGACTTAAGTGTAGCGTACAACGCTGTCGAGAAATTCATCAGCCGCATACACTGTATAATTCCCAGATCTTTTTAGACGACCATCTGTCTAATCACGACTGAGATGCTTTTAGATATTGCACAGCCAAAGGCTTTGAGAGACTAATATAGGTGGATGGTCTGTAAAATGACCGTCTTCTAGCCTATATAGGCTATTAAGGATGGACACTTAGGGACGGTGTCTTAATTAGCACAGCAGAGCCATAAGCTGTCACATGGCAGCAGTTCGATTTTTGTGTAGAAAAATGAATCGAATACTAATTTATTATTTAAATATGGGCGGATAAATTCAAGTTTCAATGTTTCACTCAAATTCTAGATGATGATGATGATGATGATAACAGTAATAATAATAATAATAATAATAATAATAATAATAATAATAATATAATAATAATAATTTTCTCCTGCAACGAATATCCGAGACACTCAGGAGATCCAACGCAGTCATCTTCCACGGAACTTTCACATAATAATAATAATAATGGCAATAATAATATTATTAGGCCTATTGTTATTATTATTTCATTAGCAGCATATTTCCACTGCCAGAAAAATATTTTCAAGGTCAATAGTGATCGTGCGGGGCTCTGTGACGGTTCCCTAGTCGCAGAAATGGCGAGTAATATTACAAGTAGAGGGTAGAGGTACTTACTTCAATGAACTGGCCTATTATAGTATAGGGGCCTAAAGACTTTCAATTAGACTTGACGAAAAGCTGTAATAAAGCAGCAACAGTTCGAAGCCGCAAAAGGAAATACATCAACGCAGGATTGCAATGACAATAGTAAGTAAGCAAGCTAGTATTTAGAATAACTGGATTTTATGTAGTTTAGTATGTCTTTTCCGGTGTTGAAAGCCACTGAAATTCAGGCTCAAAATTTTCCATACACACAGGCCTATTCAAAGAGCTGTGGTGGTCCACAAGAACCATCGTTGCGGTCCAGACTGCGGGCCGCGGGTTTGAGTACCGCTGGTTTAGACGGATACGGGTTTATACTTCGGGCGCTAAGCCGTGGTTCAGTTTCGACACACATGTCGCCAGTGGCGTTCCTAGGGGAGGGGCTCGCACAGGGTGACACCCAGTAGAGGGGTGACACCAAACTAAGAATTTTTTTCTTGTCACTCACCAACGTCTTCATCTCCAGAAGGAGATAACCTAATTTTTGCTTGTCACCACATTTCCGCACCGGGTGACACCAAGCCTAGGAATACCACTGCATGTCGCTACAACAGTAATGTATACGCGGTTTCGAGGCGCACAGGGTTAATTTACCTTCAACAGCCCAGAAAATTTCCCATACAATTGACCAAAATAACAAACAAACAAAAATATTGAACAGTTCCTTTATGTTATATATATATATATATATATATATATATATATATATATCATTTTGCAAAATGTCACACAGCACTCTCGACTAACATAAATAATAGTCTCTATAACACTGAACATTGGAAGAGCAATAAACAGATATTTCTTGTATGTAAAGTCTCATCTAGTGTCAAGAAAGTGCTAAAACCATGTCAGCTACACAGCGTATGCCTATACTTGCAGACTGCAGTATCCACTTATATCATGCATCCACTTAAGTGGATTCGACTGTACTTGAATATGGAAAGCGCTCATTTGGACGAGCCTAATTAATTCAGTGTTTCCCAAACTGTGGATCGAGAACCAAAACTGGGTCGCAGGGCTCGGTCTACTGGGTCGCGGGGCAGCGTAAAATTACATTCAAACGTGTCATTTTCTAACCAACAAACATACGACAATGCCACAAGTTAAGCCAATTGCTCTTAAAAATTAATCTTATTTCGCAAAAAACGCAAGGAAAGCGTATTCCGACCATTTTGCTCTGAAACTCTATTGACAACAGGGAATCTCTATCCCGTTCTTGATAAATCCTGGCGGTGGTTAAGCGAGTTTGCCATACTCATAAGATTTTTAAGACGCGTAACAAAGGTATGTTCCTGGCAAAATTTTAAAAAGGTAATTTTCAAGAAATTTCGACTTTTTTCTCTCCTTTTGTCTTATTTGACAAAAATATGAATAATTCTCATAATATATTTGTCATATTTTCATTCGAATTGAATCAGAGCTTTTGTTTTGCCATTTATTCAAAACTCAAAAGATTCTTTTCAACCAACGTTCGCCAGATGGCCTAATGTATTTTTATATTACATGCTATGATTTGGGCCACGGAACGTTACAAAACCGCTGAGGTGGGCCGCGGTTCGAAAACGTTTGGGAAACCCTGTCCTAATACATCCATTCAAAGAGCATCCAAACTCAAGTCAACTAAAATATACCTAAGACTAGTCATACACAACAACATATCAATTCCAATGACAAGCAACAGTAAAACCCTTCTAAAAATTTCAGAAATAATAACTTTTAAAGAAAACTGACTAGGATTCCATTATTAAAAAGAAATACTTTCAAGAAACTATACCATCTACTACCTAAGATGGTATATTCTGCCTACAAAGTGTTACACATATTTATCAAATTTAATGAACTCTAATAATAATTTGGTACCTTCAAAATACAGTGTATAGGGACCATCCATAAATGACGTCACGTGATTTTGGCAGTTTTCTGACCCCCTCCCCTCGTCATCACAAAAAGTCAGACCCCTTAAATATGACGTCACAACGCGTTAACCCCGCCCCCGTCATCTTCTCATCTTTCCAATGTCAAAATTAATGATTCGTTTGAAAATATTCATTATAATTATTATAGTTGAAACAATATTCAGAAACTTTTTCAAATTAAAAAAAAATTAAGTATAATAATTGTAAGTGCAAAATACGTTCATTTTGCGATAGCATAGCATTGCGGTAGTAATAAAAATATCCAGTGTTATATGACGTCACATTTCTGGAAAACCTCCTTCCCCATCGTCAAAATATTTGAACCCCCTCCCCCTAAGTGCGAGACGTCATTTATGGACGACCCTATACTTATTAATCACTATGCAACCAATACAAAAATCTCTCAAGAAACAAAATGTGACGATAGAATAATCGTAACAACTACAAAAATATGAATAGTGAAACCCAACATTCACGCTTGATATACACTATTATACAGTGTTAAATAAAACCGTGAATTTCATTTATTTCGTTCAAAGAAGAGATGATCATAAATCTGCTAAAAAGCCGAAGCAAAGTCAATTCTAAACCTTTTCAAAATGACCAAACATTCGAATTGTAACAGCTCACGCATTTACAAAAGCATTACTGTATTACAAGCAAGCAGAGATATTTTAAAAATTAATACGCATAGACAGGCATTACGATCCACGCAAACGATAAGTTATAATCTTTGTCTTGGGCAAAACAACACAAGTTTAATAAGTATTATTTCGATTAGTATCGACTGCATTTGGATCCATGGAATAAATAGAAATGGTTTATTAAAATTTAACTACAGGGTGGTGCAAAAAAAACGGACTATTTTAAATGCAAATCTAAATGTGACTGGTCCGGTTTTTCTTGCGCCACCCTGTACTTATTCATCACTCTTCTCATTTTTATAATTAAAAATTCTGGGGCACTTGACTTGTGCACAGATCAGACTTCACATAAGACAGAATTTGCAATCAAATAAGTAAGTAAAACAGCACACAAATGCTAAGCATATCCAAAAAAATATGACAACATAACCGTAATTCTCATTATCCCTGAATATTCATTCAAATGTTATACTTCCGGAGTAAGCATTTTTAACGAGCGAAGATAAATGCGATCTCAAAGCCGAATAAAATACTAAATGGAATAACTTCCATGTAAGAAAATGTGCAAACATCGCTGGCCATCACTCACTCCGGAATGCGACTTCTGGAAATGTTAAATAGTAATGTGGAATACAGATACATTGAATGAATATCAAATTCGAATGAATATCAAATTCATCTTTAAAGTTTGGTCACTGTAGCATTCTAGACAATTCCTGAACATTGACAGAACAACACAAATGTTAAACACTGCTTTGGTAGTACATACAGTAAAACGCAATATCGTACTTAGGTCAGTAAAATCTAGTATATCTGTTTCCATCCGATACAGTAGTGCATCAGACATGGGGACGTACATTGTGGTACATTTATAACCGAAGATATGTTATAACCGAGTCCATTATCCAATCTCAATTTAAATAGTGAAACATTTTCTCAAGTAAAACGACACAGATTTACACTGTACTGTTACATTAAATCGAATTACATGTATCGAGTACTTGTACTGTTCCGAATGCTTTTGTTCACAGCTGTTGTATAAAAAAAACTACTCAAAACAATTCAAACACTCAATTTTAGTTCAAATCTAACAAAGCCTTTCATGAAACTGAAATCACGCGAAAATAAAGCACCATGTTGTAATACAATACTATTGTTGACTAGGGTCGTCAATTTTTAACCCCTTAACCGGGAACCCCGGATATATCCATCCATTTTACATTGAGTTACAGTTAAATACACAGTTAAGGGGTTAAACAAAGGCTGGCCAGATACTCATCCGATTTTTTAACAGGCACACGGGGACCCGAATTAGCATAATCTCCATTGTGACTTCTATCTCCACACACCCAACTAAACACCCATACTCCCCCTCAGGGCACTGCAGGTAATGATAGACCACCTCAACCGTTATGTCACCCACCCCCCTTATCACTGAAACCAATGATTCCACCCCTAGCTGCAGCAAACAAACGGAGGGAGTGTGACATAGTGGTCATGTTTTCACGGGTACCCGTACCCAATTTTACTGCCCGGGTAATAGGACACCAACGGGTACCCGAATTCCTGGGTACCCGTTGGCATCCCTAGTGTTGACTGTAAGAATAGCATAGCACCCAATACAAAGGCAATAAACAATACACGCTGTATATTACAATAACTTACTGTAAGTTTAATCACATGATTTAAAAATTTCTTAGAAAATTAATCATGAAACTAGATTGCATTAATAAAATCGTATAAAGACACTATAAAGAGTTAACCAAGAGCATTAACCCATAGGAAACAATTACATAACCATTGTTACAAAATTATTTCACTAAATGGCTACATCAAAAGTAGTTTAGAACAGAACAATGGAGATTTTTTAGAAAATGACAGGGCAACTTGAAACAGCCAAATTGACAAAAATGAAACCGACGTTTTGTTCAAGAAAAATGCAAGGAAAGCAATGCTACCGTCAATATGGAATACAAACCTAGACAATTTAGAGATGTTTCAAGCACAAAATTTGGTAATATCAGACGCAACCATGCAATCAACGAGAAACTACAAGACAAAAAGCCTGCAAAGTCATTATTTTGTTCTACCTAGAAATTAAAATTGGCAGAGAGACCTTTTATCTCTGGACAAAAAAAAACAAACCTGCAATAATACTGCAAGTCACAAAACAAACCAGGCTATATACTTCCGAGGAGGCCGGACGACGACGTCGTAGAACCGCCACAGACAAAGCGCGTCGTCCGAAGCACGCGATACAAGCACCGCAAAGACGAGAATAAGCAAGGCACCAGAATGTCAGCGACACCAGCGACACCTTCCGTGAATCCACCGCCGCACAGCGCGTCTCATTTGGCCGCGTCTCTCGCCGCGACAATGTTCTGCCTGAGACTCGAAAGGCTCTCGGCCTTCCCGATGAACGGGTGGCCGAGCAGTTCCCGGGCGGACGCGCGCGCGTCGACGTCCACCTCGAGGCAGCGGTCGAGGAACGCGGAGAGCTCTTCGGAGATCTTGTGCCTCTCCTTGACCTCGGGTTTTCCGCTCGACGCGATCAGGTACAGGGCGCGCAGCGGAGTCTCGTTGAGGTACGGCGGCTCGCCGTCAATCATCTCAATCACCATTATGCCAAGACTCCAGATGTCGACTTTGTAGTCGTACTTGCTTTCTGAGAACAAAATCGACATTGGCATATATTACTGTACATCCTTTCGGTATTATTTCTGACATACAAATAACTCAGGCAAACGGGTGAAAGAGGACTTTGAAACCGTACGATGGGCAAAATGCTTCTGGCTGTCTGTTTGTAAGAAACAAAGAAGCTTTATTTCTTTAAAATTGGCATTAATATTATCATGCTTTAATCCAAGGAATAATCATAGACAGTCATCATGGAATGAAGTTTACATATTACCAAATTGTAAATTATACTTAATTTATTATCCCACTGTAGCACAGTGATCTTCATTTCAATTACTTAAGCTGGGTCTAAAACAGCTTCGTAAAAATATTTGCCCCGAATATCAAAATAGTCTTCTTGATAACAAATAAAATGACACTGCATTATTAAACAACCCCAAAAAATGACACTGCATTATTAAACAACCCCCAAAAAATGACACTGCATTATTAAACACACCCCAAAATGACACTATTATTAAACACTCCCAAAAAATGACACTGCATTAGTAAACAACCCCAAAAAATGACACTGCATTAGTAAACAACCCCCAAAAAATGACACTGCATTAGTAAACACCCCCAAAAATGACACTGCATTAGTAAACAAAATGACACTGCATTAGTAAACACTCCCAAAAAATGACACTGCATTAGTAAACAACCCCAAAAAATGACACTGCATTAGTAAACAACCCCAAAAAAATGACACTGCATTAGTAAACACCCCCCAAAAATGACTGCATTATTAAACACCCCCAAAAAATGACACTGCATTAGTAAACACACCCCAAAAAATGACACTGCACTAGTAAACACTCCCCAAAATGACACTATTATTAAACACCCCCCAAAAATGACACTGCATTAGTAAACACCCCCAAAAAATGACACTGCATTATCAAACACCCCAAAAATTAATTATTCAAACCTCAAAGAGATAACCACGATAGAATATAATCTAACGCGCGAACGTACCTGTTGACTACTTCAGGAGCCATCCAGTACGGCGTACCGACCATCGTGTTGCGATTCTGCCGGTCGACCGTGATGTGCGCGCAGAACCCGAAATCGGTCAGCTTCACCTCGCCGTTCATGCCGAGCAGGACGTTGTCGCTCTTGATGTCGCGATGGATGATCTTCTGCTCGTGCAGGAACGCGAGCGCCTCCAGACAGCGCCTGCAGATGCCGGCGATCTGTCCCTCGGTCAGCACCGTCTCCGTGACGACGTCCGTCAGGGCGCCGCCGTCCAGGTACTCCATGACGACCCAGAGCTCTCGCCCGACGAGAAAGCTTTCGAGATAGTTGACGATGCTTTCCTGTCGTCGCGATTTCATCACTTCGATCTCCGTTATGATCAGCTCCTTCTTCGGCTGTACGTCCAGATCCATTTTCTTAATGGCCACCGCCTTTCCCGTCGAGATCTCGGTCGCTTCACAGACGGTACCCGAAGCTCTAATCGCAGGAACAAAAAGCAAAATTGGAACAAAATTTCCAAATCAAACCTGCACAGGAATATCATGAACTATATGATCAGGTCTTGAATAGAAGATCACTTCTATAAATGCCAATATAAATAATATCATTAAATCGATATAAATTGATATAAATCATGAAAGCATCAATAAATCTAATTAGAATATATAAAATTATTATAATATAGTATAGTATAGTATGGTATAGTATAATATAATATGATGTAATTAAATTAAACTAAATTAAATATAATATAATATGTCAAAACAAAACAAAATGCAGTTACAATTCATATTTTCTATTTCTGTTCAACCATTATCATTTGTTATCATTATTTATAAACTGTTATCAGAGAAAGAGAAAAAAAGGAAGACCTCAAACTCAGACAAATCAACACTGCATTTCCACAATTAGCTGGCAGAGAGCTGCGATGATAATGATGATGATGATGATGAAGTTTTCATTTATTATACCACTATCACCATTACTACCATTATAATTATTAGTTTATTACTTTAAATCATTATTTTATTAATTTAACTATAATCTGGGTTTGCAGAAAATATCCAACTTTAATGAGTTATACATCCTTCATATAGAAACACCACACATACAAATAGTACTTAATAACAGTCAATAAACTGTAAACCCTATAAATGTTATCACAATTTTATCAGTTTCTGGCTTAAATGCATCATTTTTACCAGTAGAGCAAGTTTCCAGTAGTCAAAAATTTTAAACCTGCCACTAAATAACCAACTGTCTGGCAAATAATTAAGACAACTTGATCTTTGAACCCTTTCTGGGCCCAGTCAAAAGAATCAATTTCACCACAGTCAACAAAATACGGGACAGCCAATACATCAAAATTTACCCGGTACTAGTAACGGAGACCTTGCATCGCTTTTCAGCTATTAAAGCAAAAACCATAAATAACTGTAATAATAAATCTTGTTTCTAGTTCATTAGTTCATTGTTTCAAATTTCAGTCTTCTTCTTTCTGTGTGTGTTTAACTTTTACCTATGGTTCTCGGCAATGATAGACACTGAATTACCAGCTGCAACAAGCACCTAAGGTACCTACCAAGTACCTACCGTCTCATTCTCAGGTGGAGTAATGCCAACTGAATCTATTTTAGGACAGAGAGCTCATAATAATCAACAAGCACCTAACATGCAATTTTTGAAGAAGATAAAAATAAATAAAACTTTCACAATAAAAATAAACCCCCCAAAAAACAATGAAAGAGTAAAAAAAACTCTGACTCCAGACATCTGAACTCCAGATGAAAAAGTGCAAACAGTATGAATGATTGATTCACACGTCAGCTAAATAAATTAATTAATAACATAAATGAAATCAAAATAAACCACCTATTACTAATAATAACTGATAACTCGATTTCTGGGGAAAAACGTTTGAAGCAAACTAATATAAAACTTTCCAATGCAATTCTGCAATGCTTGAAAAAGCCCCAATGCATAACTAAACAGACAAAAAGTTTGGTATTAATTCCAAAATGCCACTACCATAATCTAAAAATGATGCACAAATGTACTCACCCTGCCCCCACTTTTTTCTTCAATTCATATTTTGAGAGGGGATCTTCATTAGTGACCAAAGTTCCTAAATTTGAAACAGCAGTATAAGCAGCTGACAGTACCTACAGGGTGGCACAAAAAAACTGGACTATATTAAATGCAAACCTATGGTAAATGTGACTACTTTGGGTTTTTTGCGCCATCCTGTATAATGCTAGTTATTCAAAGTTACAAGTGCATATACCATAACAATAATTATTATTATTATTATTACAAGCTGATTTATCCAACGCTATAACATGACTTAGGCCATAGGCAAGAGCGATTTACATCAGTTACAATTACAACAATTACAGGTAATCATGCATTATTACCATAATGGTATTCTGATATTTTGGAGAGATAACAAATTATCAAATAATACTCATAAAGATTTGCAAGTCGTGATAATAATAACAGAAACAAGAACATCAAGTGATAAAGAGAAAAGAAAAAATAGGTTTGTTGATGTAACCCATTTCTGCTCGCTGTTATCAGAAACAAGAGAAAATATTTAACGTCAAAAGCATTCCATTGTCTTGTTAAAGAAACTTTTCCAAAGGACATAGAAAAAATACAATGATAATAGTGGTGGTGCCAAAAACCCCAACTAGTCACATTTAGTTAGCATTTAACATAGTCCGGTTTTTTTGCGCCACCCTGCATAATAGTCATTCTGCTAGAAGCAAAGTTATATTGAGATGGTTTGTTGACAAGGATCAGATATTTTCTAAGCAGCAACGAGACCATGGAAGAAACTTACGTAGCTTTTCTAAAATATCATTGTCGGTGAGTGCAGATTTTGACGATTTCTTCCTAAGCGTGGGCTGTCTCTCACCGGTTTCACCTGTACCTGCATCTTCGGACGGAGATGACAAACTGTCCTCTGTATGCTAAAATTTATTTCACAACATACCAAAGTCAGAAACTACTTTTGATCGATAAATTATAGAATCAAATAATTGCCCAGGGTCCATCCATACAGTAAGTATGCACCGAGGGGAAGGATTTTGGAGATTTTGCATATGTACGACTGTGCGTAACGGGGGTTGAAAATATGATTTTTTTGCATATGTACTTTATGGATGAGCCCCTGGTCAAACAGTTTGTAGCACTACCTGGCCGTAAACTTTCTGCTTCACAGGCAGGGTTGGAGGCAAATCGTCAACTTTTGTCTCCTGCTTGTGTTCCTCTCGAGTCTCTGTCGTTTCGCCAGACCTGGTGGCAGATGTGTTCGTCGTGACGTGAATATCTGGTATAAACACCGCGTCGTCTGACTTGGTTGGCGTATCAACTTCAGGTTTTTGCTATCGTCTCCATTTCTGCCGCTATCGGCGCTCCTTCGGTCGTCCGCGGTCAAGTCTTCGACCGAACAGTTGGCGGCGCCCATGTACTTCTGTTCCTTGTGATTACGAATTGCTTTTTCGTATGTTTTCAAGGCATCGAGTACAGCGTTTGGGTTTAGCTTCTGTTCGGTGACACTACACAATTAACAGCAGAATTTCTTAACCCCTTAACTGGTTGCCCCGAGTAACGCTCGCCCATTTTACATTGAGTTACAAATAGTTGCCCAGTTAAGGGGTTAACCAGCAGTTCAAGCTGATTTAAATGTTGAGATATTCTGATAGAGTTACCAGATACCTGCATATCCAAGGCAGGTAGGACATTAAACCCTTAAACGTGTATTTAACTGTAACTCAATGTAAAATGGACGGATATTGATCCAGGATCCCCAGTTAAGGGGTTAAATAGCAAAAAGGAGAACAGACAAAAAACAAGTCTTACGAAGGCAAGGTGTTTCAGCAAGCACAGTAAACTACAATGACTCGAAGAAAAAGACTTTACAAATAGCTACATAGTTACAAATAGTTACAAATTACAAATAGTAAATTACAAAACCACAAATAAATTACACATACATTTGACAGAAAATGCTTGCAATGAAGGCCTGTACTCTGCACAGCAGTTCATTGTTACCAACAAATTATGATAAAACATTTTATGATAAAGATGATGGTATGCAATTATGATGGTGTGCAATGGCACAGCCAAACAGGCTGAAATTCAAGTCAAGTGGATGACGAAAGCAGAAGCCCAGACACTTCATTTCAGGTTAGTGGTTAACAGAGGACACGAGGTAAAAGAACATGTCCTCATTTTGTTGAACACCTAATAACCTTTATTTTAATTTAACAAAAATGTGATACAAATATAATTATAACTCTTTTGCGTGTAAATAATAGTATCCCGCTACTAGCTAATTGCTACTAGATTCTGATTAATAACCTAATATTCTAAAAAAATATCAAATAATTATTTGGCACCATTTGGCCACTCAACATCGATTGCCTTTGAAACAATGTTTCTCTCACATACACAGATTGTCTGCCTCGGTGGCTATCTCATTTGAGTGTCAGCTCTGAGACCAGGTGATGTTCTATCGGCCCTGGGTTCAACACCCAGGTGGTCAGAGATTTTATGTCTCAGGCAGTCACGTGTCTGAGGCAAAGACATAGGGTGGAAGCTAAATGGTCTGTGTAATGTATCAAGGTGTGCTGTGCTCTGATATGTTAGTTGAAAAAGATGAAGCTGTAGTAGCTGTCTATCTTAGTAGTAGCTTTTATTAAATTTGTAGCTGACTTTGATCTATCAAAAATAAATTGTCTAGTATAATAATAATATCAAAAATGGCCACTATAATAAATACCTGACAAAGCAGCAACACACACACAGTCACACACACACTTATCAAAACATGTACAACAACCAGTTGCTCACAGGAACACAGGACAGGACAGAAAGTGGCTGAGGACAAGAAAAAGTGCTAGAAAAGAAGCCAATTTGCAGGAATTAAACCTTCAGGAGCAATACAGAAATTAGGTTAACAATGCATTACTCAACATACAAACACAAAATATCTAGAAAATATATGAAAATATAGACAACAATATAAAACATTACTGGCGTTGATGACAATTCATAAATAACCTAAGTGAAAAACTTTTCCAACTAGCCTGATATCAGAATTCTTCAACCATGCTTCCCAAACAGGAGGTAATCCACAAATCTGTCCCGTGTTTTGGTCAAATCCAACATGCCACTCGTGCTTAACGTTTGTTGGACTTGAAATCTGCATTCCATCTTCCTGTTCTGGTTGTTCCTCTAATGGCGGAGGATTTGTTCTTCGCTTAAACCATTTGCCAAAGCGAGACATGTCACTGAGGAAAAAACAGCACAATTAAATCTTCTGCTGCTCAGTACACCAATATTCTCAGTAGCAGAGAAAGTAATCAATCATGATCTGGCAAATAAAAAATCAAACAAATCTAAGCAAACCATCATTGCAGGAATAATTATTGTAGGCTTATCCACCATAGACTGTTACCCGTTTGTCGGGCCGGATACCCTGGATTTGACCTGTATCTTTAATGACTTGGTTTGGTGTGCTATCAGTTGATGCTCCTGTGCATTATGAAGTGGTGCTATAGAAGTTTAAGATTAGATTAGGCGAGTGTAGTTTAAGTAAAAGTAAAATCTCGTGTATTTATGTAGCGCTTATACAACCGCACAGTAAGAATTGCTTCGGCGCCTTAATACCAAACTTAGTGAAGAATTGTTGCTGTGAATTCATTCCAAATCGGTTTAGATAGTAGATCGACCTGAGGTCGACTGGAAATCATTAAACGTAAAATCTGTTTTCCCCGATTCAAGTACACGCCAAGTCTGGTTCGAACCGAACAGCACAGAACAGCAGCTGCGTGTTTCTACAATATTTTAACGCTTACATCAAAAAAGCTTCTAAAATACAAAACCTGATATTTCTATCGAAGTCCTCTGTGTGAAAGCGATTCCCATATAACGAAGAAATAGCAGAAAAACGACTTTAATAGCGATGCATTTGCGGTAAGGTTAACACTATCCAAAGTTTCCAAACATAAAGACAAACGGACTTTATTCTACTACGACCATGGACGTAATGTTTAGAGTCTGAGCTTCACTCGATGACGTAATGTAATGCAGTTTTGAGCAATGCAATGTAATTAAGTGTAATGTAAAACAATATCTGGTTGAAATATCAAGCAATAACGAGTATACAGGCACATAAGGCGAAAGGCATATGTCAAGCGCTTTTCAGTAGTGAGCGTGCCACACAAACCTGGATGTCGTCTTTCAGTTCCAGTCAGTTAAGGACCATTCGTACAGAATGTTCAGTACTTTATATTCTGCAGGACAAGTGGGTATTATGTCACGCAGGAATGCTATTAGTGGGGGGGGGTGTCTCCCGTTGCCTTCCCTTGACTGTTTAGAGATAATTCGACGCCAAATTTTGTGACCTTCAGTTGAACGGACTTTTACCACCACAACTCCGTAATGGTAAAATATTGAATGCCATCTATATACTCCATATTATCTGTACAACTTATGACATGCAGAAATTGTCATAGGTCTTCTATTGAAAATTCATCAACTGGGCATACAAGCCCCAAAGTTGTGCAATATGCACTAGATTGAAATTAGTTGTAGTCTTCTGGACAAAGTAGCATATTTTATGCAGCAGTGGCGGCTCTAGGATTTGGCAAGTGGGGGGCCGTTGGGGTGGCAACTTCTAATCATGGGGGCCAACCATTTGTTGTTTAATGTATGTAGCATTAAGTATAGGGTCCCAACTGGGGGGCCAGGCACTCAATAGGGGGCACGGGCCCCCATGGCCTCCCCGGTGGAACCGCCAACTGAACAGCAGAAGGCATTGGTTTCAAATTTGTGCCACAAGATTCAAGATAAAATATGATAATTTTTGTTTTTATGTAAGAATAGTTTGCCATGTTTAAAAATCGTTATATTAAAAATCCAAGTTTTTTTAGATTTGGCTGATGAGTTTTAGGTCTTCTTGGACCTACAAGTCCTACATACTGGATAAATTGCTGCGTTGTTTTTTTTGGCAACCCATCACCATCGCCATTATACAATTTTCCTCATCTGAAGTGAATTTGCAGAAACTGTTGTAGAATAGCTGAGTTGTCAAACACTGTAGGTCATATCCTATAAATACTCAGTGGCGGCTCTAGGATTTGGCAAGTGGGGGGAGGGGCCGCTGGGGTGGCAACTTCTAATCATGAGGGGTCAACCATTTGTTGTTTAATGTATGTAGCATTAAGTATAGAGTCCCAACAGGGGGGTCACTGGGGGCAGGCACTCAATAGGGGGCACGGGTCCCCCTGTGGAGCCGCCACTGCTTATACTGAACAAGTGATCTCATCAAATTCGTTTCATTTACTACCAGTTAATGTGGTGCCTAAATTGAAGCACATTGAAGACAGTAATATCTTTTCCAGTATGCTACTGCAGCATAGACATTGCAGCAATGAATGTACAGTATAAGCAAGATATATACTGTAACATTACTAAAACAATACGTTTTGTAAAACATTAGAATCCAATTCATGTTAATCAAATAAACTGATGAAGCTTTATTCTGACAAGTACACATGATACATCAAGGAGATCCCTTTAAAAACACAAAATTAAGTATAGTTTGCTACAAATACATTTTAAAAATTATGCATATTTATTTATAGCACCAGTTCTAAAACACTGAGGTATCAAATCTACATTACAATGATCAGGTCAAAACCGGAGATATCAGAACGGAAAACAGTGAGGCAGATAACAGAGGGAAGACAAGAAGGCAAAATGTGTTGTAATGTTTTTTTAATGTAAATGAATTGGAATTATATTGATTGACATATTAAGAGAGCATGGGTGCCCGCATGGGGCACTTGCCCAGTGGCAGAGCCTCCACCGGGGGCCCGTGCCCCCTTAGAGCCTGGCCCCCAGAGGGACCCTATACACTTGCAACAAATGGTTGGCCCCCATGATTAGAAGTTGCCTTGCCAAATCCTGAAAAAAAATGCAAATACCAATATTTCATAGTGAAATGTGAAAACCTTGCTAAAATATTAACTGTGAACATTGTGTTAAAATGTGTTTTGCCCCCTCCTGGAAAAATTCATGTGGCGTAACTGTGAACATTGTGTTCTGCCCCCTCCTGGAAATATTTCTGTGGGCGCCCATGTAAGAGAGTTCAGGAGTTTCTGTCCAGAAACACTTAAAAAGCTCTCTCTTGTCAATTTCAGTGTTAGCTCTAGGCACTCTGAGTGGGGTCTAATGAAATTGATCAGTAGCTCGTTTTGAGCTAACTCGCTTTGGGAATTTAGAGTGAATTTCAAATACTGAGGTTAATTAATTAATTATTTGCCAATTTCAAAACTGATGCATGCATTTAGTAACATATACTGTTAAAAAGACAAGAACATTCACAGCAGTGCACTGCAATGGGTAAAATGCAGGGATATTTTTACACCCCCTAACACCCTCCAACACCCCCAATCCTAGAAATATCTCTGATAAAATGTCACATTTCTGCCTTACAGCTTTAATCCAGATATGAACATATATGGCAGTATCCAAGATATTACTTTCTAAAAAAAAAATAAAACTAAGAAGCATGCAATAAGTAAGTAACTACCGGTACAAATAAATGCTGCCATAGAGATTAGTTGATGTCTAATCATCACACTATGCAGTAATTCCTGGATAAAAACTTACAAAACTTTAACATTTAAAACAATTAACGTATGTATGTAAAAAATCTGTAATTAAAATATCAGTGAATACTGTTATGGCCACCACAAAACAGATTAGACCCGCAAATCGCGTGTTAGAAATTGCGCAAAACGAGAATGTGATTTTTCAAACTGAGCATTTGCAGCAGTAGTCTCAAAATTCAAGCTAATAAAATTCCACATTTCAATTATAGACATAAGCTGGCTCCAGCTATAGCAATTTTAATAGAGCATGAAAATCGAATAGCATTTCAGAAACAGGCACATCAAATAGCTAGTTACAGCTTAAGAAACTCACTTGCAGTGATGTTTTGAGCTAAACGCTATCAAGACATGACTCGTATTCTATGATTTTGCAGGTTGAGATTAGCTATTCATTACAATGAGATTTATTAAAGTAAATAAGGAAACAAAATGTATTCCATCGCAGGTCTACCGTATAATAGATCTTAAAAACTCACAAAAGATGGTCGAATATACTCATATACAAGTACAGTTATTCTGTATAAAATATACCAGTCATCTTAGAAAAATTGAGTATTAAGTGCCTCTCCGGCTAATTGCAATCAGTCAATCAATCAATCAATCAACTTCTATAGTGCTACTGTAATAATGCCTTGCATATTAGTTGGTCACCGCAAAGCAAAATTGTTGTTGTCCAGAATTGAAGATCAAAAGTCAAGATACGATAAGTTATTTCGATATTTTTTGGCTTATGCTTACTCCTTTCAGAGAGTGATAAAAAGGCAAGCAAAAGATGTCATGACGGTCTTCGGAAACATTAGCTCTATAAAATTTTGGAAGGTACAACCAACAGAGAGCCAAACAATGACTCAACAGCACTTATGCCAAGACGATGATGATCACGTATCGTATTAAATCTAACCTTACGCAACGGACTTTAATTTGTCATAGTGTTTTCATATTCGCTATTCACAAAAGCAAATAGTTCTTCAATATTTGAAACTGATACAGAACTGGCATTGTCATCCAAGTCGCTGGGAGGATAAAAATTAAGCCCATGCGTTTCGTCGTCAGATCGCATTTCGTATTGATCGCTCGCGCTGTTCCCGTATTCTGCGCCTGGCTCGAAACCAGAGTCGAAGACTGGACTGGATTGGCAATCTTCCGGCGACAGATTCTTCTGGATGTAAAATTCCGAAAACCAGTCGGGCTTTGCCTGAAGAAACTCGCTCGCCTCCTTAACGGCCGCTGCCAACGACTGTCCTTCTTTGCACTTAGTGTAGTTGGAGGCGTTGATATCAAACGCCAGTTTCTTCCCGCGGACAGTGTGCTTCGACAGCTGTTGGATGCCGAGGAACAGATCTTCAATGTCGTTCATCAGGACGTACGTTCTGCCGGAGTGGACGGCATCGCCGATGAAGTATCTCGAACGGGTGTAAGGGAAAGCCACTTTGAAGACGCGTTTGTTGTGCAGTTCTTTCATCGCGAGCAGGAACATGTCCTCGAGGGGAGTTTCGCTTCTGATGCGCTCGAACGCGACGTTCCTGGCGCTGGCTTCGTACTGGCGCCATCCTCCCTCCGAATTTACGACGACGACGTTCTCGGCGGACTTGATGTGACGGAGCAGCCAGTCAAGCGCCGATATCTCGCTGATCTCGTCCGTACACCAGAGATCGAACTTGACGTCACAGTAGCAACGCTGCTGGAGATACAACGCAAGACGCTGTACTGCATTACAGTGATGCTCGTTGTCTTTGGCGTAAATCAGGAGTACGCTTGGCCTCTTTCCTGACACCCCATTGACGCCTGAATAGAAAATACATTAAATTTAACTAAACTCGCAACAGATACTGAATCTTCTGCACATAAATTGACACACTTTTATTTATTATAATCAAACACAGCCTTCTGTCTATACATCTTGTACATCTTCCATGCATTAAATGTACAAAAAATTGGGGAAATTCAAACTTGGGGAGGAGGAATTCCCCCCAGAGAAGGCCTAGAATAAACACTGTGAGTCTGGAAAATGCAATGGTAAACTACTCTAGATACAGTACCGGTAAGCGCGCCATAAGTCACCTGTGTTCATGCTTACCTGAAATCAAAGATCCGTACCTGGTCCAATGCCTGGATTTGAGCACGGGATTGTTTCATATCCAACAATTACATAAAGTTGGTAATCGCGATACTAAATTTAATACAAATTACAGCTTCGAGACAGAAGCTAGCATACAAAAAAATCTCTGGCGAAGACCAGGATTCCAACAGAACTGAAGAAGTTTACCGGTAATAGCAGTCCCCTACTAAATGGCTGGCAGAACAATACAAGTATCAAAAGTATATTTACATGTAAGCGATGTAACTCTTAACTTAATGAAAGGTTGAAACGCACCCTTGCATATCCTCGATAGCGTCACAACCGTGACAGTGGTTCCGATGAAGAGGGCAAGAAGCACGATGACTCCCACCATAATCTTCGTTTTCTCCCTGTTTCCACTAGTCGAGTTTCTCGAAGTAAGAGGAGAAAGAGCGGGCAGAGTTGAATTTTCAAACGATGGAGATTCAAACGGAACGTCGCTTGAGCACGAAGCTAAAAAAAAATAAGGCAGTCTTTCCCAGTGATTTCTAATTTTTTTCATCTATTCA
This sequence comes from Metaphire vulgaris, assembly GCA_018105865.1. NCBI lineage: Eukaryota > Metazoa > Annelida > Clitellata > Crassiclitellata > Megascolecidae > Metaphire > Metaphire vulgaris. The sequence goes on from CM030832.1 coordinate 2,948,045, forward strand.
CTTTTAATACCTGCATTAAACTAAGCAAACGAAAAATTTAAAGTTCTCAAATGTTCATTCAAACTTACATAATTCAAAAAGATGCTAGTAATATTTTTCTAACAGGAAATCAGTCTTAAGAAGCTTCATATCTGCAATCAATCAATCAATCAATCAACTTCTATAGCGCCACTATCATAATGCCCAGGGCATCATCCGATGGCACAAACTGGTCCTTAAGGGGTCCTTAAGGAGTCCTTAAAGGCCAGGGCCAAGGCCAAGGCCTGCAGCATCATTTGCATATAATCCCTGATAATATTATAATTGAAAACCAAAGTTCTCTACACCCGTAATTGCAATGCCAGAAAGCAAGAAAGTTTTGCGTGCCATTCAGATGCAAAATTTCAAAATATAATTGTCTTCTATTAAAGACAGGGTTGTTAGTCCTTGGCCTTGGCCCTAGCCTTCAAGGACTCCATAAAGACTCCTTAAGGACCAGTTTCAAGTCCTTGGTCCTGGCCTTGAGGGTTGAGTCCTCGGTCCTGGTCCTGGCCTTGAGGGTTGAGTTCTTGGCCTGGTCCTGGCCTTGAGGGTTGAGTCCTTGTTAACATCCCCGATTAAAGATATCCCTTAACTGAACAGCAAGTTAATATATATATATATATATATATATATATATATATATATATATAAATAGGACATGGCTAAGTACCATATTATTATTACAAGTTTTACTAATCATAGGGCAGTTCTAAGGGTTTAAAAAATTGAATAGCTGCACATGAAGCTCACATTTTGACCCAGTAACTCGAACATTTTCTTCAATTCCACAGTAATTGCACTTTTGACCGCTTTCACCAGATGCATGTATCTATTAACAGGAACAATCAGTTTTTCAATTAGTTCTAAAATCAATAAACTTTGCCGAAAAAGAAAAAGGCTGACAAGCAAAACAGGCAATTTTTCCCGAATTTTGCTAGACTTTTACCGAAAAATAGGTTGACACACAAAAAGGGTTCCTGCCCTGTGTGACCACTGTTGTTTTCTAATATCCTAAACTACTGAGGTTTATTTTGAACTCTCATCCAGTTCATTCCATCTGACTTTTACACTAAAAATAGTTTGACAAAAATAGTTTGACAAGCAAAAAAGTACGGTGGGGGGATGCATCCCCACTCATCCCCCAGTGAAATCGCCACTGTTCATACAGTACATTCATCCCTCACTTGTAACGGTCTCTGAAAGTTTGTTGCAAGATTCAAAGTGCTTATTTCTTTGTCAAGCAATTCCTAAACCTGGAATCCCTCCCAATATCATATACAATAATTATAAGAGGCGCCACATAAATCCCGCATTACAATACAACAACTGCAATAAATATATCGGTAGTACTGCTACTAAGAAAATAGTTTTCTAATCTTCATGCTGCCACTGCAATTGCTTAAAAATCAGTCTAGATCCGCTTAATTTCACACTGCAATGCATCTTTCTGTTGTTTTGAAACATTGAATACTGAAAACTAAAGTGAAGCCATGCTATTTATCAACGCATAGGCTCATCGTCATCACCATCACTCATCATCATCATCATCATCATCATCATCATCATCATCATCATCATCATCATCATCATCATCATCATCATCATCATCATCATCATCATCATCATCACGCTATCTGTCCTGGGACAGGTTCAGGGCTCCATTGTTTCTATTCCTCTCTGCGTCTTGCTTTTTCTTTTATTTCTGCATAGGTCTTGTGATGCTGTGCATCTGTTTTCTGTTTTGTAAATACCCGGTAATTATAACTCATAGGCTCTTGTGTTTCACAAATTGTTGATATATTGCGTTAAATTCAACTGTGTTGTAATTCAAATCATACCTGAATGCTGTAGTTGCCAGAGCAGACTTGCGTGAATACAACCGCACGATAGCTCTAGCAAAAGCCCAATATATAATATACTTGGCTTTTAATCATCTCAAGACAAATAATTTATAAAGTCATTTCGAAAATTCTATGATATTTCACGGTCATAGTTCAGCACATGCTACAGTATATCAGTCCTTTTATACTGCAAAGATGTAAAGTTTTTAATTTATAAATCTTTCATTTTAATAGATATTTGCCACTGCAATTTTTCTCTCACCATTACCTATTCATCCACACCAAAACTCATTTATAAATAATTATAATTCAGTAAGTGGAATAAAGCACGTTGATACTTGAAAGAATGCAGACTGAATGACATATTATGTCTTTGCAACTATTCACTAGACAATGAATTGTAACAGAAATGAGTTTTTGTTTTGATTGCTTAATTGACTGATTAAAGTCAACCACTGCTCTATGGTGAATTTGGTAATTTTTTCACTTACTGTGCATGTGAAGGAGAGGCCAGACACATTACCAACCAGTCTCTGAGTTCCCAAATCCAGCAGCAATACGCGATAACTGCTGAACTGAAATGAACTGCGGAGCTGGAGTGAAATAGATGCTGATCGTAGAATTGCCATCGCTACGAACAACATTAATAAACGGAGTCCACTTCGAAATTCTGGGGTCAGCCTCTGAACAACAACAAAAACAACACCAGTAACAACAACAACAACAACAATTATGCAATTTTATAACACCGAATTATTTTCTTCTTCTTCTTTCTTTCCTTCCGTCTTTCCCTATTGGGTTGGACGATGGGTCTGAATGAGTTCCTTCCACTTCTGTCTGTCTCTTGCTGCTCTGGTCAAATGGATGAAGTTCATTTGCATTTCTTCTGCATCCTCTTTTAAGTTTTCTATCCATGTTTTTCTTGGTCTTACTTTTCTCCTTTTCCCTTCAACATAGTTGTATAGTGCTTTCTTTGGTAGTCTTTCTTCCTTCATTCAGACAGAATTATTTTACAAGGATAAAAATTGGCGGTACTTCCGATCTGCCGGCAAAAGATAAGGTTTGTTTTAAGATGCCACAATAATGAAGTTAACGCTAAGTGAGATTTCCTTGTATAAAAATTTGGGGGATTGGCCATCTGCTGAAAAGAACACCACACATGATCGTGTTGTTAATTGTTTGCCTGGGTGTAGGCGATAAAAGCTGTTACTGATTTATACGGATCTTTCATTAGCCAATTATAAAGTTTCTGTTTGTAGAATGCACTCAAAAATTAATCTATCTCAAGGCCACAATAATTAGGAAAACAAAATTTTGTCACATAATCAAATTATCAATGTTCAACTTCTTTTAAAAGTTGTTATTGTGAATCACCACTCAATGCTAAACTGTAGAAAAAAGGATTGAACAAGAAAATATATATTTGTCTTCTGAGGTCAATTTTTTTATCTAAAATTTGCACACAGCAATAATTTTAAGTTTCACTTCTAAGAAATTTGGTTGTAATTCCAATTTTTAAATTTGTATTAAGACTTGGGAAATAATTCTTGTTTTCAGTGAAGATCAGCTCTTGCATCGTTAAAACGATTTCAGAAATCGAGGCCTGGCCGAGTCAATCGAGTCAAACTGTCTTACATTTACATCAGGCCGTCCCTAATTAATTCTATTCTTCCTGTTATTGATACGACTGGCATCACATGAAAGGAAGCTTACTGCTGTTGCGATAAAATCACTGCTAACAAGTCCTGGACAGCTGGTTGGGAACAGACAAGAAGGGGATTAATTAGAAAGATTCATGTAAAATGGAAAGAAAGGGAAAGAGACCAAGTTAACTGGCTTACTGAGCTACAAAATTGGGCCCTGGAAATTGTTGAAACCACCCCCCTATTGGTCACAGTTACAGTGTTCCGTTCAAGTTGACGATTTATCAATCTGTGGCCGAGCTTTAAGTACATCCCATTGGACAGACTATTATATGACAATAATAATTATATATTTAAGCAGCAACACATGAGCTGTTTAGCGCCCACAAAACTAATGTACTAGGGGTTGACACATTCAGATAATTACCAGCAATCTGTGTCTATGAATAGAGATTCAGAAAAACGTACGATTTTCCCCAGCAATTATGAACCAGGACATTAAGATGCAAGAGATCGGTTAGGGTGAAACAGATCTGCACGCTGTCACAAAAGCTGTCATAATTATAAGATTCCATTCAACTCAAGCATATAAAATTCAGAAATTTTCCGTCTAATGGGAAAGCACTTTGTGACTCAACAGGCTCGTGTCAACTTACAGACCCTTTACCCTTTAAGAAGCGCAAATGAGATTTAGTGCAGACAAGTGCTGGGCGATGCACATTGGAAGAAAAAGGCAAGAAGGTTAAAATATTAATTATGTGGAAAGATTTTAAAATGTACAACTGAATATATATATATATATATATATATATATATATATAGAGAGAGAGAGAGAGAGAGAGAGAGAGAGAGAGAGAGAGAGACAGACAGACAGACAGACAGACAGACAGACAGACAGACAGACTTAGGTGTAATTATACAAAGCAGTTTAAACTTTAAAGTCAATTAGACAGTGCGCTGAAGCAGCTAAAACTGGCAACCAAATCCTAGGAATAATCAAGAGGAATGTAGTGAACAGAGACAAAGAAATACTGTAATAATGAGACTAAATAAAACAATAATAATAATAAGTCCACTTATAGGATATTGCACACAGGCATTGGATCCATCCTTGAAGAAAGACATCGAGATTTTGGAAAGAGTTCAAGACAGAACATCTTAATAAAGGATCAAGATATGTCAAAAGATTAAGCCACAGAGAAAGGCTAAAGCATTGAGAATTGACCACTCTAGAGACAGGAAGATTAAGAGGAGATTTAATAGAGACCAACAAGATATTGCTAACAAAGTGGTAAGTGCCATAATATAAGAAACGTTTACTAGCATAATATATACTGATACTTGAGGACATGACAAAAAAATTGCTTAAGAAATAAGTTGGGAAGTACATGCAACATTTTTTTAGTGTTAATTCGTTCCATTTGTTAATTACTGCACTAAATAGACAAATGGAACAAATTAGGTGATAAGATAGTATCAGCTACTAGTGTACCGGTAAATGCTTTTAAAAGTGACATAAGAACAATCGAGATATTAGATTATGCAGCTATATGTTAGTTTGATTTATACATAGTGATTATATAGTACAAAAAATACCGATAACAGAAATTTAATATGTGCGCTGTTTTGGCATTGAGTACTGCTATCATGTTTGTTTTTTGTATAGACTCAAAGATAACAGCTGCAGCTGATAAAAAGAAGTTGCAGCCGATGGCTGTATGAGCGACAGTTGTTTTCACGAAAGGAGACAAATAAAAATCCTACTAAACCACTTAAAACCCAACTATCATTATTACAGTGCTTGTTATAAGTCCTGCATACGTGACACATCACAAGACCAAACAGGAAACGTTAAAAGTTTAAACATCAATAATAATACCGTTATAACTTGGCTTTAGGCCAATTTCGTACTTAGACCCAGGAGCGTAGATCACAGGAAAGGAACTGTGGGAGTACCATCCAGTAATTACAATAATTAGTGATGGAGTACATAGTATCATTTACCCCAATAATAATAATAATAATAATAAGCACTTTTGTTGCACCAGCTCAAATACATGAGAGAGTCAATTTATTAATCTCATGGTTGGTGTATGAACCTGATGCTTACCAGGGTAAATATCACAATTTGTTGCAAGCGTAACGTTTCCAATAAGCTCTCGACGGAGACATGAGGAGGGAGGAGAGTTGTGAAGTCCATACAGCTCAAAGCGATAAGACGACGCGATGCCCAGTCTCTGGCAGTCGTAGTAAAATAGCATCGGTTCCTGAAGGATAATTATCGGAAAACAAATAATAATCAAACGTCAATAAAAAACCTTTTGCTTATCGCAATTCTGAAGCAGTACCGTCGTAATTATGATTGTTAAAATTAAATTTAATATTTGCCATCCTTGTATTGATAACAACTTTAAGAAAGCAAAATCAAACGACTGATTGCAAACTGCTTGCATGTGTGTGTGTTTGTGCGCGCGCACGCATGAGTGTGTGTGTGAAGAGACAGATTTGGTATTAGACTTTTGAGGGGTATAGAAAGAACAACATATCAATGTGATTTCCATTATGCTGCTTACCATTCCATTTCCAATTCTAGGTTTAGCTTTGTCTATTACAAGTCTCTTTCTTGTGAGATTATCAAATACATTTCTGGCAGGGATGCTGAATATCATTTTTATGAGGAACCCATAGTAATCTGAAAATTAGTCATTTAATTTATTTTAATTTAATTTAATTTAATGTATTCAGAAGCAATTTTTCTATCTCATCTGCTGTCAATACCTTATTCACCTTATACCTTATTATACCTTATTCATTTGCACTTAGCACAGTATGTTTCAAGCCTGCAGTGCTCAACTAATAGTAGTGCACTTGAAGCCCAGACAGATCTTAGATTCTGTTTATCAGTTAATATAAAATACAAATAACAGACAACTATTGATGATTGTTGAAACAGTCGATAAATCATGAACACAGAATTTTACAAATAAATAAATAAAGCACAGGTTCTAATCTATCTTTACTTATTACTCTCTTAAATAACAAACCTACACTGTCGACACATAACTATATAGCTGAATTTAGTATCGATGGAGATGACGATAGCCATGATGATGATGATGATGAAGGTTATGAAGATAAAGAAGATGATGATTTAGAAGAACAGGATGAAGATGGTGATGACGACAACAACATCAATAATGCAAAAAGCCCAAAAGTGACAATAATCCTACCTTTCGGCCGTGCAATCCAAGTTAAATTTACTGCTTGCAAACACCTAATAGTATCATTCTTGTAGTAAAATACATTTCTTGTGAAATTCACTGCATTAATAGAAGAATTTCCGTCTGAAAATCACAGATCAACACCACTGACAATACTTGTTTCCTTTCCATACTGACCACTCGAGGCTATTAGGGACCGTCCATAAATGACGTAACGCACTTCGGGTGGAGAGGGGGTTCAAACATTTGTGACGATGTGTGACGACGGGGGGGGCGGGGTTTCCAGAAATGTGACGTCACATAATACTAAATAATGTTATTAATACTGCAGTGCTATGTTGCCGTAAAGTTGAACATATTTTACACTTATAATTCATTTTTTTAAAAGAACTTGAAAAAGTTTCTGAATATCGCTTCAACTGTGATAATTGTAATGAGTATTTTCAAATGAATTCATTGCAATACCCGCTTCATCCAAGAGATAAGTGAGTTTAAACATTAATTTTGACATTAAAAAGATGTGTCAACGTGTTGTGACATCATTTTTTAGGGGTCTGACTTTTGTGACGACTTGGGATGAGGGGGAGTGGGTCAAAAAACTGCCAAAATCGCGTGACGTCATTTATGGACGACCTCTTAATGAAAGTATAATGTATGCCGGTAGTGTCTATTTACAAGCTGAATTTAGATAATTTAAAACTCTCTTTCAAACAAACTACCCGGATTTTTAATTTTTCAGAGCAAAAAAAACTGAAAGCACATTCCAAAACCAATTTAAATGAAACTTCAGCTAATTGCATTAGCTGAAAGAAAGCAATCAGCATGCACTGTCATCCCAGTGAACTTCAATCAATCAATCAATCACTCAATCACTCAATCAATCAACAATCAACCAATCAATCAATCGAATTAATAATAGGTTAACGTGTAGCAATAATTCAGCTCAATTGCAAATTTTTAAAATATTTTCTGGTTTGGGGGTCCAGTCCCTGCTAAAGGCAGGGTTCTGGTTGGGTTCCTTTAACTTGGGTTTGATTATTTGCTGGTAAAAAGCTGTGAGAAAAAGATCTTTAGCCTCTGCCCGTGCCAGCTTATGCAACATGGAAAATTTCAAAATTTATGAACTTCCTTTCTCATGAACAGGGCTAAAAGGGTTATTGCCAAAGTTGTATGAACCGTTTTGAGTAACAATTCTATTTATTTTCTGTTAAGATGCTTCCAACAAATTCAAATTATCCTCCCAAATGTCTAGAGTTGCAGAATTGGAAAAATGTATGTTTCAAATGATACTGAATAGGTAGAATACAATTTGATTGCAATATGCCCAATGCAATCATTTAAGAAAACTAAAAGTGTGATTGCAAACATTGCACAATGTAAAGAGATTTATGATGTTCACTCATTGGTGCTTTAATAATTCATGCTACAGGGTGGTGCAAAAAAAACGGACTATATTAAATGCCAACCTAAATGTGACTATTCCGTTTTTTTGCGCCACCCTGTACATTGATTAGAACAGTGGCAGTGCATTAACGTGGTCATACATTAACATGATTCCCATAAATTCCAATGATTGTAAAGGCATGTAGTACTCGGTACTTGCACTTGTACTCGAGTACTGATTCAGTGTACCAGTACTTGTACTTGCACTCAGAGCCCATGTAATCGTGACTGCATTTGTGCTTGGTACTTGGGACCCAAGTACCCGGTACTCATCCCAAGTTCAATACTAAACATTCTAAAGAGGTGTACATATATCTACATTGAAAACCATTAACAACATAATACAATGCATGACAAGAAATCAAATGCTGATGCGGTAATAAGCATTCTTACCAATGTTTGTGCAAACTGGCTTCTTTATTACACATCTAGTCTGGAAGAAAGCATTAAACAATGTGGACTGATTTTACAGAAGGATGGAAACTTTAAATTAATTTAACTGCAATGACATCAACAGGGATATTTTTACACCCCCCTAACACCCTCCCAACACCCCCCCCCCAATTTGGGGTCCCCTAAAATTTGCTAATGTGACAATGGTATGCATACAAAATGCATACTAATTAACTCTGGACACCCCTCAATTTGAGGTCAACACCCCCAAATTCACAATCCTAGAAATATCCCTGTACATCCAGCAAGCTACATTGCATGTGTTATTAAATTCATGTCAAATATACTTGTTAAAATAGATAATATTAAACATTTTATAATTATAATAAATGAAATACCACCACAAGATAATATCTCATAATAACAAGAATCTATTAACATTAACATGAATTTTGGCTTACAATTTCTAACCGCACTGAATTCAAATAAATAATTCTATTCAAACCGTTTTCTTTCACAACACACCATCTACTCCGCTCCACTAATCATAAAGAAGTCCACATCCCATCATCGTTTTTACTAAGCAGCGAGCATCCATAGTGACTTGAACTTCTCTTTAGATTTTAGAAGACCAACTATTCGTGCTTTACAACCCCTATACCTTTCCTCTTCCCTAGTCTAGGCTCTACAATCTCAAAAATTGTGTGCAGGGAAGGGGAGCTCGAGCCTAGTGACCTAACAGAGGTTTATGTCTATGGTATCATCAACTTAATTAGGTTTATCTTCCACTACATATTACAGTTTTAGTGACCACCCCTATGAGAAAATTCCCACTTCACTCTGGCAACTAGATCAGTGTGCAGTGTACCAAGTGTGCAGTGTACCACTGTTTAAGTACTTTTCTCAATACAGTATTTTAAAATTATCAATTTATCAGCAGCTACTTATTATTTGTTATTTGTTAATAAAGTGATGTCAATGATATACTATCCTCTTATAGCTTTATGATTTAGAATCAAAAGAATATCTATATGTCTGGCTGTCTGTCTGTCTGTCTGTCTGTCTGTCTGTCTGTCTGTCTGTCTCTCTCTCTCTCTCTCTCTCTCTCTCCAGTGTTTTATCCAGATCAGCGAGGGGGAGATTTTCCCTCCAAAACCTCAAAATGACCCCATATCCCAGCACTGAAAATTCTTTGCATTGAGCTGTACCTCTTCCCCTCCAGCCATGTCAATTGCCCCCCGGGCCTCCAAGGCCTGGAGTCTGGATAAAATACTCTCTCTTCTCCAGTGGCGTAGCAATATGCTCGGGGGCCCTTGGAGAAAAATGGGCAGGGGGCCCTTTCTGCTACTTTAGCGATCTCTTATCAAGCGTAAATTCTAGAAGCGGTGATGCGGTCTTGCACACTGGACCCTATTAGAGGGTCGGGGGCCCTTTGCAGGTCGGGGGGGGCGACGAGGGCCCTTGGCATTTGGCCAGGTTGTCCATATAGGAATTATAGGCCTCTGCTCTCTCTCTCTCTCTCTCTCTCTCTCTCTCTCTCTCTCTCTCTCTACTATTTAAAAATCATTCGTAATTCAGAACACGTAGGTTCACACATGCATTATTACACTGATTACAGGCTCTAAAAATTACCAAATAGGCCCTAATCAACAAACGTTGATTGAAAACGGAAGTATATAACCTCGGGTTTGCACGCCCACGGCGGCAACGTGTTATTGCAGTGACTAGGCAGCGATGGACAGCTGCTCGGCGCCCGGTGGCTGCCGTTCCCTCCGCCGAAGGCACTGTTTTCCAGCGCCTGGTCGCTGCCACGGAAGACGAAGGACCCGGCGAGGAAAGTCCTGACAACGAGGAGGAGGACGACGATGACGACGACGTCAAAAGCGCAACGACGCGACATAATGTTATCTCTTCGGTCAAGAGTTCGCTAGTGTGGCGGTCTCTCTCTCCTCCCTTTCATAACCGACATCAGCGACACAAATAATAATAGCATTCGCGACAATAAAGACAATTAGTGTCTCCAAGCAGCCAACGCAAATTGCCCCATAGCATGCAGCCTTAGCGGCGACAAAGTAACCCCTATCATCGTCACCAGCAGCTGCTGCAGTGGCGGCGCCAGCAGCGGCAGCGGCAGCACGCCAGCACCAACCCCAACAAGGGTTGCGGTTACAAAAGGCCCGTAGGCCGCCATGCAGTTGTAGGCGAATCTAGGCCTGATTCGTGTTCAAAGTACAGCAGCAATCTACAGCTGCTGCCTGTTTTTCGGAAACTCTCTCCGTCTGTGCAGTTCCGATCGAGCGGCGGTTTTTCCCGAATGGCTTTAATATGCCGCGTAGCAATCAAAACAGATCAGTCCCGCTTTTAGAACTTTGGATTTGTCGGTGGCTGGCGGGCGGGCCTTTGCTGTCTGTGGTTCGGTGGGCGGTCCTGCTTGTGAGGTCCAGTGGCGTATTTAGAATTTTGGCAAGGGGGGCCAGACACTTTCGACCTGACAAGTTACAACTTTGGAAAAAGTTGACGACCTTTTTTTTGCTTGTCAAGCAAGACCAAAGGGGGGGCCATGGCCCAAATGGCCCAATGGTAAATACGCCACTGGTGAGGTCCGTTGTTCGAATCTTTGGTTCGAACCTCGGACGAGGCAGAATTTCTGCTCGGTTATATTTTGCACATATCGACTCAGCTCGGTGCTTAGGCCTACTAGCTCTCGGCGGGGCAATGTAGCAGTGTTTATATTATTCTAGCCACCTTGACATTGGGGGGGATTTTGAAATGTTTGGGGGGACAAGGTCTGAGTCTCCACACTTTGGGGGATTTCCATCCCCAGCCAACATATAAAAAATATGGGGGATTTTAAAACTTTGGGGGGATTCCCCCAGAGAAGGCCTAGATATAAACACTGGCAATGTAGATCGTCTGGATCGACTCAATGGCCCTCCGTTGTGAGGGCCATTGAGTCGAAGGGCCCCGTTCCGATCGGCCTCAATTTTTTTAGCAGCGAAATTATCTTTTACTAGGCCTAATTGGCAATGCACCTTTAGTTGCTAGTAGCAGTACTATAGGCCTAAGCTATAATATAGGAATAGGCCTACATTAAAAGAGTCCATAAGAGAATCGAAGGCCCCCAAGCAGGATTGAGTCACGTGACCCAGCGGTTCAGTGTCACGCAACTGCTCGGTTGAAGGAAACCCTCCCCGTCATTCAGCCGATGCCAGAAAAGAATAGGAACTAAACAATGGCCCCATGGAAATTATATATGTTGCCAATAGGCTTATCAGTGGCGTCGCCAGGAATTTTGGGTTGGGGAAGAAGGCTGGCGTGTCAGATTTCTTACCCCCTCCCCCCACAAAAAACTTTCTCACCGAATTTGCGCGAATCTGATAGGTGGTCTGGGGTCAGGTTGGCTATAGATTGATTGATTGATTGATTGATTGATTGATTGATTGATTGATTGATTGATTGATTGATTGATTTATTTATTTATTTATTTATTGATCGGAACATCTTGTTGCTAGGTGCGAGAATTCTGATTGGCTGCTCAATTATATGCCTATAATAAGCTATAATATTTCGTATCCAGCATTTTAATACAACGTTATAACTTATAATATCATGATTGCATCTGAGAAATTGAGCATTAAAAATGTGATAACGGAATTCGTTTCAACGACGAAGATACATTCGGAATTGAAACGAACCCGGAAAACTGTTCTTATAAGCAATGGCGGCTCCAGGATTTGGCAAGAGGGGGCGTTGGGGTGGAAGTATAGGGTCCCAACAGGGGCCAGGCGCTCAATAGGGGGGCACGGGTCTCCGGGACCCCTGTGAAGCCGCCACTGCTTGTAAGCTTAATGTGTAGGCTATTAGACAACAAAACGGGGTCAACGGACACAATTAGAATAATTAAGTAAACCAAAGGATGGACGAAAACTGACAATTAATTATCAGCCATAAATTAATGCTGCTAAAATTTATTAAACAATCAAACATAATTAAATATTTATTTTAAAAAATTAAACCAAATTCGTTCCCCTATTGACACGATTTGATCATTTTCATGATAATATAATTACCCGCACAGTAATGCTTAGCAGTAATGCTTAGACCCTTGGCGGGCCAAGCAAGTTGTAGCACTTAACATGGCATAATTTATAATTATGATATATTTATGGCATGCCATATAAAACTGTTATAAATGAGACTACATATACGACCAGTATAAGACTAAGTGATAACCAAGAAATTAAAAAAACACTTCGGTGGTAACTGCTATAAACAGCTATATTGCTGTAATAGTATACTTTTAACATATTATAGTATTCCAGTTAAAATTAAGTAGTAAGTATATTCTACCGACTCGGTGTCTTAGTTAGACTTAGTAAGACTATAGTAGTGACAGTTATTCGATTGATTCTGTTCAATTTAAATCTAATGATCCATTCTATTCTTTTGAATGAAGACTTTCTAATCTATAGTGCGAACACTGCGGAAAAGGTTTTTCTCTAACAATACCAGCAAAGTCAATATAAATGATTGTGGTGTCCCGTGTTTAATCTAGACGCTGGACTCCGGGGAAAACTGACAAAGTCGGAGGGGGGACTCAGCTAGGGGCTGCTGTTAGTTGATGTAGTATGTCAAAATTTCCGGGGGGAAATTGAAATTTCCGGGAGGGAAAAAGGGCAATTTCCCCCTGGAAACGGACTAGATTAAACCCTGGTCGACCCAGGGATATTTCTAGGATTGTGAATTTGGGGGGTTGTCGACCTCAAATTTGGGGGGGCGGGTGTCCGGAGCTAATTAGTATGCATTTTGTATACATACCATTGTCACATTACCAAATTTTGGGGGAGGGGTGTCGACCTCAAATTGGGGGGTGGTGGTGTTGGGGGTGTTAGGGGGGTGTAAAAATATCCCTGGTCGACCTATGTAGAGCAACAAGGTTCAGCTTTGACGTCTCTTTTAACGCTCGCGGAGTGCAGGTCAATCAATCATTTTGTCGTAAGCTTCATTCAGCAATTCTATCGTTGTCGCCAATCTCAAGCTCAGAGCAGAGGCACTATCATAATCATCATCACCGCCGGTGCCCGAGTCAAGGGAAGGGGGAACGAAGACGAGGGAAGGCGGAACATTAAAGAGCGTTCCCGTTCCCGACTCAAGGTCATCAAGGTCAAGGTCGGAACTAGCGAACCTTCGTTTCCGAGACTCGGAAGACTCGCAGACGGACGAATAAGAAGACGACGACGGCGGCGGCGGCGGCGGCGATGATGATGATGATGATAATAATATCGGTTCCGTTTTCCGGCGGTAAAACGCCGAAAACCAGTGCGGGTTGGCTCGAAAGTATTCGACCGCCCCGGCGACGGTGGCCTGAAGCCGCTGGCCGTCGGGACACCGGGCGTAGTCGACGCCGTTGATGTCGACGGCGGTCGTCATCCGGCCGTTCCGACCGTGCTTCGACAGACCGTGGATGTTGAGGAACAGGTCCTCGACGTGGTCCATCAGCCGATAGGTCCGGCCCGGATGGATGTCGTTGACGCAGTGCTCCGGCGCGTGTAGGGAAAGGCCACCTTGAAGACGCGGACGCGGTGCCGCGGCGGGGGGCGAATGATAGTAGTAGCAGCCCCTCCGCAGCTCCCTGAGGGCGGGCAGGAACGTGTCCTCGATCGGACCGGTGTCGCCGCCGGCTCTGATCGGCCGAAACCCGGCGGAGTTCGAGGCGTCGGCCTCGTACTGACGCCACCCGGCCTCGGAGTTGACGAGGACGACGTTGTCGACCGTCTGGATGTGACGGAGCAGCCAGTCGAGCGCCGATATCTCGCTGATCTCGTCCGTAGACCAGAGGTCGAACTTGACGTCGCAGTAGCAGCGTCGCTGGAGATACGTCGCAAAGCACCGTACGACGTGGCAGTGGTGGGCGTTGTCCTTGGCGTAAACCAAAAGCACGACCTTCTTGTCGATCGACTTTTCAACAGGAACTGAAAAATTAAGCTAATAGCAGCCAGGAATTTGATGTGGGGGTATAATGTGATTTGGGGGGGGGGTATAAATCTTTAAAGAAACTTTGAAAATCTTAAAAAAACACATTAAATTTTTTAGACAGACTGGTTTTTTCGATATAACCCCCCTCCCCGTCGCTACGCCCCTGATAGTAACATGAAATCAATGCAAACGAGCAGTTAGAGAAACCTTCAAGGACTTTACCGTTTTCCTCAATGTCGTTGGCTTCCGATACGACACCCTTAATATGACCTACAAATAGAAATAAACATGATTATAACAATTTCTAAAATCATATTTACATCAAGAATGTAATTATGACATTAATTAGATTTTTAATTAACATGTTCTAGCATTAATTAATTTAAATTATCTTTAATCAATTAAATATACTGTCTAGAGCATTTCTATGTTTCTTTTGGTTGTCGATAATAAATCAACTGAATTTAAATAAATTAATTGTTTAGTTGTCACATCATTATTATAGTCTAACACAGGGTTTCCCAAACATTTTGAAACCGAGGCTAACCTCAGCGGTTTTGTAACGTGCCGCGACCCTAATCGTGGTATGCAATATCAAAAATGCACTAGGCCATCTGGCGAATGTGAAATGAACAGAATCTTGTGAGTTTTGAATAAATGGCAAAACAAAAGCCCTGATTCGATTTGAATAAAAAATATGGCAAATATATTAGGCAACTGTATATATTTTATGCAGATTTAGTTATACTTTTGCCTTTAAAAGGCAAAATCGGAGAAATAAATATTGAAGTTTCTTGAAAATTATCATTTTTAAATTTTGCCAGGAACATACATTTGTTACGCGTCTCAGAAATCCTATGAGTAGGGCAAAATCGCTTAACCACCAGGTAATTCTCTCAAATTCCTAAGAGATTCCCTATTCTTTATGGAGTTTCAGAGCAAAATGACCGGAATACGCTTTCTTTGCGTTATTGAGAAATAAGATTAAATTTTAAAAGAATCGTAGAACAGGGTTTTCGAAACTTTTGGGAACTGCGACCACTTCAGCGGCTTTGTAACTTACCGCATCCCTGCAAACACATTGTCAACTAAAATTGTTTATAAAATACTAGTCATTTTAATATCAACCGTGTAGGCATATAAATTCCTTTAAAACCTAAGCCTATTTGCAACTTTCAAGGCTTATGACATTGTGGTATTGGTTAGAATATGACACTTTTTAATCTAATTTCGTGCAACCCCGCGACCCACTAGACTGAGCCTTGCGACCCACTTTTGGGTCGCGACCCACAGTTTGGGAAACACAAGTCTAACAAAATAGATAATTTGATTTCGCGTTATCGGATGTTTACGTTTTAACTAAAATTCTTCAGTTCGTAAAAGAGACAAGCATCTCTTATTGTATTTTGAACTTTGATGAAATCATGCAGCCACCACGCGAAATATAATAATGTTAAATTAAGGTAAAGGTGAAGCCCCCCGTACTCGAACGAGTGTGTAGGCGACGCAGGTAACTTACGCCATTAGCCTAATCAAGAGTAGTTAGTGTGTTACTGCTTTCTCTGGACCCGCGTTTTTCCCTCACAACTTAGCGCTGTTACCAATTTATCGACGCCTAAGCGATGAACTGCTTGGCTGGACGTCCAGTGTTTATTCTAGGCCTTCTCTGGGAATCCCCCACCCAAGTTTTAAAATTCCCCCTTCAAATTTTGTATTTGTTGGCTGGGAAATGGAAATTCCCCCCCCCCCAAAAAAAAAGTGTGGAGACTCAGACCTTGTCCCCCCAAACATTTCAAAATCCCGCCCCCAATGTCAAGGTGGCTAGAATAAACACTGCTGGACGCCGGCACCACGACTCGATCCCTAGATGTTCACCCGTCCAAGTACGAGCCGCGTCCGACGTTGCTTAACTTCAGTGCTCTAATGGGAACCGGTTGCACGGAGCCAAGTACAGTATATAGGCCAATGATTGACTAAATAATAGAATAATAGTCTATTTTAAAGCAGGTTCGGCATAATAGATATTTATACCGTATTTCACCATTAATATGGGTATCCAGTGTTTACCAACAAAGTCCGGTTGCTCCGCCCACTGGTGGGCAGAAACCATAGAAACCATTGTTGCCTATTAATAGACGCCAATGGAAGAAGCAGATATCTTGTTGGTGGGCGACCATAGAGATTGTTCTGGATACTCCTATAAGTAGGCTCGACGTAATAGAGATTTATATTTTATTCACCATTAATAATTATTTTTACTGCATGCAGAGGCGTCACTAGATCTGGCGTCACCCGGTGCGATAAAGCCACGGTGTCATCCCCCCGCCCCCTAAAACCCACAATTGATCTATTTGATTCTGCAACCAAGCCGTTCATCGCTTAGGTGTCGATAAATTGGTAGCAGCGTTAAGCCGCGAAGGTAAAACGCCGGGCCTAGATAAAACAACGGTAAAATAGTCTAGATTAGGCCTACATGCGTAAGCTGCCCCTCCTGTACCAGCTTATACTGTACGCGTACAAATGGAATCGCTCAGCATATTTAACCCCATAGCCGTGTATTTAACTGTAACTCAATATAAAATGGACGGATATATCCGGGATTCCCAGTTAAGGGGTTAATATTTACAAACACCAAACCTCCCGCCTTGTGATGCGGTATTTTGGTGTGACCTGGTATGCCCCTCTCCCCCCCCCCCACCGCCGTTCCCCTAGCGACGCCACTGTTACTGACGTACTGCTGTGTTTCCCCTGCTGCTTCTTGAAGACGACGATGCCGACCGCGACAGCGAAGACGACGACAGTGCAGGTCGCAATGGCGAGGCCATAAAAGTTCGGCGGCGTATTCGACGACTTCGATTCCTGGACGTCAACAGCTGCCGACGACGACGAACCATTTTCCGCAGGAATTCGAAAGGGTGTCGCCGGACCGTTGACTGCGCGAGATGGAACCTCGATAATCATGTCATTGATTGGACATCGCGAGTCTAAAAACACGTGACACGATGATTTTAAAAAATATGATAAAAATTTTAAAAAACATATATGGGCTACCTTCTTGATAAAAATGATGACCATTATCAATCTATCCTATGTGCCGAATTTGTTTCCGGGATGAATTCTGCTACCTGTTAGTCCATTATAATTCTGTAAATTTGAAATTTCCGAGGGAAAGGGCAATTCCCGACGGACCATTAAACACTACCAAAAAGTCAGAAAATGATCGGAATGGATGAAAAATTACCGAATTTTATGCACAAAATTTGAAGACGACTCTTATAATTGTCGCAGTAAAATTCTTCAACATCGATTTTTGGCCTAAAACCTTTTTTTCTCAAAATGCTTTGACATTTGGAAGTTCCAACCCCCTCGCTGCATTTTCGCTGTTGCTTGCAGGGACGGAGCCAGGAATGGGCTTGGGGAGGGGGTTCAAGTCCCCAAACCTGAGCCTACCCCACCCCCCCAAATGAATTCAAGCCCAAATGGCGTTGCGGGCTCAAAAGGCAGAAAGAGGAGTGAATCTTGGGCTTCAGCCCTCCCTCAAACCTAAAATCCTGGCCATGCCTAGCTACGTCCCTGGTTGCTCGAGCAAGTAAGTAAGAAAAATCCAGTGTATTTATATAGACCTAGATGTTACTGAAGATAACTACCGCAGTTTGGTCTCTACTGAAGATAGCTACAAGGGTTTTCCTGAAAAAATACCGTTCGAATCAACTCAAAAGGTTCGCTCGAAAAACACCGACACTTTCGTACAACGTATATAAATCAAATAAATACCGGAAATGACTGCACTTACAGTTCGATCCTTGTACATCGAAATGCCAGCTACGCAAACAAAGCGTACAATAGTAGTCGCAGGGACAATGTCCACCGAAGGCGTTGATCTGGTACAGTGAAACACAAATACTCATATACCTACTATTGATATACCAGTAATCCAATTTGTAGCACCAAAGTGGAAACATCTAAATATATTAACCTATGCCTACTGCTTTGCATGCAGTAACTGTTGATGCAATAAATGAATTCAAAAGTTGTTTAGGCAAACTTGGTTTTTTTAACGTTAAGAGTGATTATAAAGGTTTTCATACAGACTAACTTAGCCTTCTGAAACACTTTAAATAACGCACTATAAGTGGTATGCTGAGGAGATAAGGGTTGCCTAAAGGGAAACAACCCCCCCCCCAGGTAGGCAACCTAATACATTGAAATTGTTAAATGTAGTAGACAGAGCATTATACATCAAGTTAAATTATTAATTAAAGTAATAGCATACAAATAGTATGATATACAGTAAGTTGATACAGTAATAATAAGATAATGAAATAAGCTATCATTTTTAGAGTTTGAGAAATTAGCATTGTATATATTATTACTATCAATTCGTTTGCAAAACTCGATAGGATAGACACCAGAACTCACCTTCACTGTATAATTACCAGAGCATATGTTCTTAACAACGACAACGCCAATGTTCTTAATTAATAAAGAAAAATACATATTTATAGCATAAATAAACCCAACTAAGCCACACGCTTACGAGATTCACACACGGAATAACTCGTACGATACAATATCTTCAAAAATAACACTGTATCTGAAATAACAATACTGATGAAAAAAACCAGGTTGCCACAATGAATAAACGTTATAGTAAACAGTGGCGGTTCCAGGAATTTTTTTTTTGGGGGGGGGGGGTGAAAAATGTATAGGAAGTTGGTTGGAAGATGCAAAGTGAAGAAGAAGAAAACAAAGTGAAGAAAAAAGAAGAGAGAAAAAGGGTAATTGTTAGCGTTTTGTGCCCACTAAATGTTAATAAACCTTGCTAATAAACCTTGATAACAAACCATGATATATATATATAATATATATATATATATATATATATATATATATATATCTCGTTAGAAGCTAATTGTAGTTAGGTGTAAAATTTGGGTGGATGGGTGGGTGGGAGGTAGTCGGAATCAGAGGTGACCAGTCTAGTAATCAGAACAGATAGTAAACATGACACTGATTTCTATGTAAAAATCACTTCTCTTTGCCAACCCTACTGTATTACAGAGTGAAATACATTTTCATTCGCAATAATTAATTATTCAAGTAGTCTTAAATCATATTTTCGTAGGCCTGTATACGTGTGGTTTACTAACGGTGCAGGTGAACGTGAGATTGCTCGTGCGTGCAAGGACCCGATTGGATCCGTTTCGAGATATCGAGAGATCGTAGCTGGTAAATCCGAACGATTGAGGCGCCGGGGTAAAGTAGACGTTGGCCGTTGAGTTCCAATCGGACAGCGTAACGGTCGTATAGGCCGCCCATTTACCCAAAGCAGGATCAGCCTCTACAACAGTATGCGTGGGACCAGGGCCATATTAATGCGGAGGCTGAGGGGGCTCATGAAGCCCCAGGCCCACCATCATAAAAAATAGGCCCACCGTTTTTCAAGCGACGACGACCTTTTTGCTTGTCAGAGATTTTCAGTGAAGGCGGCAGGAAATTTTACAGGGGGCAAGATTCAAATTATGGAAGCGACGAGCTTTTTACTTCTCAGCCCCAGGCCCACTCGGACCTTAATCCGGCCCTGCGTGGGACCTAACAAGAAAACTTGAGACATCGTTTGTTAATCCTTAAAAAGCCGAGTCAAGCCCCCCCCCCATTCTTCAAAATATTTGCAACACAACTTAACGGTAGTCTTCGTACCACAACCTTGGAGGAGGGGGGGTAAACCGTAGGGCCATCATTTCATTGTTTTCCAGGGGGCAAGACTTTCGACTGCAAGGCAAGCAGTATTTTTAAAAATACCTATGCAGTATACAAAATGGTTTTGTACATAGTACATACCAGTGATTGCAATAAAATTATAAAAACAACTGAGAACACAATGAATTTTAAAACATTAAAATTCGAGAAAAATTTTCCCTAAAAATCAGGGGCAACGGCCCCCTGCACCCTCAAATGACGTCCTGGTAAACCGACCCTCCCACGCATGGTTTTTGTATTTTTTCTTGCTAAACCAGGTTGTGGTACGAACGTTAACTTTAAAAGTGATTATAATATTCAAAACGACAAAATACTGAAATATTCATTACGACAGCTGGTTGGACATTGCATATAAATATGTATAAATATTTTATATATACAGTCCTATAAATATATATATTTTATATATTAATTAGATAATATAGTAACCAACCGGGGTAGGTGTCGCAGTCTGTGACGAGACTCGTTTCTCCCATCGCCTGTGAAGTGATGTTGTCCGAGTTTGGAACGGAGTGAAGACTGAACAATCCGAAACGATAGGACGAAGCGACGGCCAACCGCAGGCAGTCGGAATAGAACGTCATTTGCTGAAAGTTTAGATGATCGGATACATAGGCCAACGTCAAACCCGCAAGTCTATTTGCACAACAACACGATCGGCTTCTTTCGGGATTTATCGATGGGATCTGTGCTGAAAGTCAGTCGGAACGCGCCGGAACTGAGTTTCGGCACATTTTTGAACCATGAAAATTTTTGTTCTATAATTTTTCAATATTTGTTCCAATATTGTAAAGGCACCGTGTACTTGTTGCAAAACTATTAATTAAAAAGCGCTATAGAAATGTAAATGATGGCTACGCATACATAGTTCGTTAGGGTTAGAGTTAGAGTTAACGTTAGGGTTAGGGTTAGGGTTGCGCCAAGAGAGTTCCTGCACCTTTTTTCACAGACTTTCAGCACTGGATAAAATAACCATCAACAGCAGGGGCGTAGCGACGGGGGTGGGGGTATATCGGTACTGCTTCGGTACCAAAAGTAACTGCTGATCATATGGCTAGCACATAATGTGTAATGCAATCTGAATGCTTGTATCGACTAACCATTTCTCTTTCTCTTTTTCTTTCGTTAGGAAATCTGTTCCTGTCGATCCAAAACGCAAATTCCGTTGTTCGGTTAAATACTCCTTTGCTTGGCCCATATCTTGTGACGCGCAACAGGAAGCCAACAGCGTCTGTCAAGCAAACTGACACAATCTTCCATTCTGACGACGCATCTCCTCCCCCCCACCGGGGTTCCGGACGACCTAGTTTTGACTTGTCAACCTATTTTCCGGTGAGTTTTTAAAAATTTAGTGAAAAATACTGCGATTGACCTTCTTTTTTTGCTTGTCGGTCTTTTTTTAGCAAGGTTTATTAACATTTAATGGGCAAAACACTAACAATGACCTTGTATTCTCTCTTTTCTTTTTTTCTCCTTCTTCACTTTGCATCCCTACACCAACTTCCTATAATTTTTTTTCATCCCCCCCCACCAAGAATTCCTGGAACCGCCACAATCGTAACTTGCATTTTCATCATGAAAATAACGTCCTCGGCACTATCAAGCAAGTGAGCTGTACATATACCAACTAACTGCAAGGGCGAACCCGGAGTATTTAGTGTACATGGCAGAGGTCCGAAAATTAAATTAGCAGGTTAACAGACCGCGGCATTTTATTGACACAGGATTAAAACTACAAAATTTAGCACCTTTTTCGTGTTCTTACTGATGCGAACTTGTCTATATGGTGCGGTCAAAGTCGGTTTTTCAGTTTCTTCTCTTTCTACCTGAGTATATATATATATATATATATATATATATATATATATATATATATATATATATATATATATATAGTGAGCAGGGATCACTGAGTAATTTTGCCGCCTCCTTCAGATGGCGCCCAGCCTGCCATACCCATGGCGCGATTTGTAGTGGGGGAAGGGGGAGTCCCCCCCACACTGCCCAACTGCATCCCCCTACTGCTACATCCTCCACCACTACATCCTCCCCCACTGCTACACTTCCCCAACAACTACATCCCTTCAAACTCGACATAACCCCCCCCCACTGCTCCAGGTCACAAATCGCACCCTGGCCATACCCTAGATACGTCGTTGATCATTTACGACCATAGCTTCCAAGAAATGCACGAATTTAGAAGTATCAAATTTATGCATGCCTGGGAATTTAAATCTTACGTTATAATTGGAAAATTATTCCAAATGCCAGTTCAATTCAACAATATGAAAAGTTTATAGTTTTTAACCTCAGAATCAACTGATAGACCTATTTACCGTTCGAAATGGTCGTCGTCCATGTTAGGTTCAATGCGTGCTGACAGCCTGCTGTTATATTGTTGTTACAGTAATAGAGGCTAGCAGTCAGATTCGTCGTCGCCATGTTCGCAGCTTTCGAGTCTGAAAGAAGACGTGATGTGAAATTTTACGAGTCTTTTAGAAAACTGCAGCATAGTGTTAATACAGATAAAGAGGTCTAATGAGACTATGGGCCTATCAGGTTATGTTTCCAAAACACTGTGGGTCGTGATGTGAAATTTGACCCACAAATGGGCAGGGCTCAGTCTACTGGGTCGCGGGGTGGCGCGAAATTAGATGCAAAAGTGTCATTATCTAACGGCCTACATTAAAACGATAAGGTTTATATGCCTGCAATCCTTCAACATATATTAAAATGATTTGTGTTTTATCCAATTTTACTTGACAACGTTTTCGCGACATGCTGCTACAAAACCTCTGAAGCAGCTATTCCAACAAGTTTGAAACCTTGGCCTATAGTACTTTTTAAAATTAACCTTATTTCTCAATAACGATTAATTCCAATAACAATTGATTATGAAAATGTAGTTACCTGAACGTTAAGCAATTTTGTCAGTCGAGGATGCTAACAAAGGTATCCAAAAATTTAAAAATATAATATTCACAATATCGATTTCTTTCTTTTTGTCTTATTTGGCAAAATTGAATTTTTAATATACAGATTTGACTTGATTTTTTTGTTTTGCATTTATTCAAACCTCAGAAGATAAAGATGGCCTAATGCATATTTTTAAAAATATATATGATTAATTATTGATTATGGTAGCGGAACGCTATATACAGTCGAGTCCTATTCCAAGAGAATTTATGCACTGATCTAATACCACAATTGAATTTTTCGATCTTGATTTTCATCAATGAGTAGATAAATATACTGTATCCCACCTCCCAGTGCCCCTCCAGTTGGGACCCTATACTTAATGCTACATACATTAAACAACAAATGGTTGGCCCCCATGATTAGAAGTTGCCACCCCCAACCCCCCACTTGCCAAATCCTAGAGCCGCCACCCGTGTGAGACTGTGAAGGTGATGTTTGACTCGGATCCGTGGTGGATCAAAAAATTTGAGAAATGTTTTATATATTGTTTTATGGGAGTAAGTAAGTAAGTAAGTAAAATCTCGTAGAGCAATCGTCCACCGAGTCAGGCACGTCGAATTTTTACGATTTGCTGACGACGTCGACCTCATGCGTGTCATTCGCGCAACGTGAGCAACAAATAAGATGTTGAATGTATTAATTAAATCAGGGTTATTTTTAGGATTATCAATTGGGGAGGGGGTGTCGGTATAGTTTGTGGGTCCCTGCCGAAAAATGTATGACAAGCAATAAAAGGTCATCCCAGGCACAGATGGGGGGTGTCGATCTCAGATTGGGGTGGGTGTTGGTAATGTTAGGGGGTGTAAAAATATTCCTGTATTAAATGAAGAGAGCGAAAGGTTACTGTAGGTCTCCATGGAAACCAGCGTCGAGTGATGCAGTGAAGGAAATGCACGGAAATTTACCTGACGGAATGACATTGGCAAGTTTTCGTGAAGAGCATTCCTGAAAATGAAGCATAATAACAGACACATGATAATATTATATAAACTGCATAGGCCTATATACCACTAAGATATGCAGTACACTGTGTATTGGGTGCTGATATGAAAACGCAGACCATTAATCATTAAGCATTAATCAATGCAAAATCATGAAAGGGGAGGGCAAGGCTTATTTCAAATCTAGGTACGTCCATTAATTACGCCAATAAATTAGGGGGAGGGGTTTGAAAAAGTTTGACAGTTGTTGACAGGGGAGGGGGGTCGAGAGAAGTTGACGTCAACAATTTATTTATTTTTGCAAATGATAAAAAATAGAAAATTTTATGGAATACTATTTATTACAACGGAAAAAAGCCTGACAAGCAAAAAACAAGGTCATCACCACCACATTATGACACTTGATGAACAAAAGAAAGGGGAAAAGGTCTCATCGCTGCAAAAATAATAGCCTTCTAAACTTTTTAGGGGGACCCGTCACTGGTCTTAGTTGGGGGGGGGGTCAAAAGTTTTTGACATAATTATAGGGGATCACTAAAAGTTGACAGTTGTTGACAAGGGGAGGGGGTCAAAAATTGCCAAGAAATTGTTGACATAATTAATGGACAGCCCTTGACAATAATTTTATTGTCATTGGTTTTTCATTCGTGGCCTGACTTTATAGACGATCTCGGTCGTTTTCTATTTGTTCGGAGGTTTCCGCAAACTTCCTGGTCAGACAGAATTCACGATTTCGACCTCGTTCCTGACCCGCGTCGGGTCGAATCGACTCAGTTGACCCCTCTCTGCTCAATCAATCGTCAGCCTTTGGCCTAGAACCACTTATACGATATCCATCAATCCAAGGCTAAACGCAAACTGCCTTCGAAGCAGCTAGGGTAATTTGCAAATAATTGGTAACAATGGGAACGCTTCCTCTCCTCTCCCCTCCCCTTGACTATTTATCCAAGGACTTCTATATATAAGATTAAGAAGTGCCTGATACATCCATGGACTCCTAAATGGAGTCTATGATTTATCTAAGGGAACGGGCGCAGTAACAATGGGAACGCTTTTCCAAGCCGTTTCACATGAAATTACCTCCTTTCAATCAGTGGCGGCTCCACCGGGGGGCCAGAGGGACCCGTGCCCCCTATTGAATGCCTGTCCCCCCCAGTGGCTCCCCCAGTTGGGACCCTATACTTAATGCTACATACATTAAACAACAAATGGTTGGCCCCCCCAAGATTAGAAGTTGCCACCCCAAAGGCCACCCCACTTGCCAAATCCTAGAGCCGCCACTGCTTTCAATGGCTTTTAAAACGTTATGCAAGGAGTGTCCAGCGTGTCGGCATAATAATAATAATAATAATAATAATAATAATAATAATAATAAAACATAATAAAATAGGTTTGGGTCAAGGATAATAATAAATGTTCCCAATAATTTGGTAATAATAATAATAATAAAAAAATAATAATAATAATAATAATAATAATAATAATAATAATAATAATAATAATAATAATAATAATAATAATAATAATTACTGAGTAACGCTGGATTAGGCAAAGGGGGAATTGCTGTAGAGCCAGCATGCAGTTGTGATGACCAATGTTCCTCCATCATTTCGTGTCTTTCTGGAAAGACGAAAGCGAAACCGTCTCAGATTGTTTCCCACGAGTTTTTTTTTAAATTCGGCGTAGCCAGAGTAAGTCAATCGTTGCGTGAACTGTTCGATCGATGTTTGCAAAAAAAGGGTGGGACTTAGGCAAAGTGTTTTTAAGGAAAAAATTACTAGGGGCCGATGAAAAACTTATAAATTCCGGATGAAAACTAATTTTGGCACTTCCCGTTTTTAGTATATTTTTTCCCGGCTACCAACAAATTAGCCATAAAATGGTAGTAGAATAAAATTTCTAATATCAGATGAAAAGTGCAGACAGTCAGGTAAGCAGTCAGGTATTTCGACTGCAATTTAAAAGTCCAATAGAGAAAACCCCGAAATAACGCCTAGGGGACCTTTGTATGAAAGGCAGACTGTCATAATATAATTACTGCGGGGGCCAGGAAAACAACTAGGGGAGCCGCGACCCCCATAGTTTACATGTTAAAAACACTTTGGACCTATAGGTGAGGCAATTTGTAATTTGCGGGTAGTGGATTTGTGGAGCAGGTTGGACGAAAATGCAGTAACAGTTGAAACAATAAATGGATTAAAATGTTTTCTAGAAAAACTGGGTTATTAATTAGATGTTGAAAGCGATCATAGTGGTTTTCGCGCAAACTAATGCCTGCCTCCTAATCCACTCGAATTAAATCACGTCATTATCAGCCTAATCGTGCGAAGAGCTGTCTCACGAATCTTCAGATGTTTTCGTGTAGGCCTTTGCAACACAGGTATATAATTCTGGTTTCGAAAGGTATAAGCTTAGTTCCTAACCCTAACCCTAACTCTAAAAAAATTATGAAAAATCAAAATTTTGGCCTAATATTTAGCATGTACAGTAGACCTATATGTTGTTTTGGCATTGTTTACTGCGAATTGTTTTTGTTTGTATGAAGAATCAAAGAGATAACAGCTGTAGTGAACAAACGGAAGTCGCAGAGGCGGATCTAGGGTATTCGGCACCCGGGGACAAAGTGTACGTTGGCGCCCCTAACAACTGACAAGCAAAAAAGGTCCTCGCATCGTTTTCGGCGCCCCTAAACTCTCTCTTCATATAGTGCTGACGAGCAAAAAAGGTCCTCGCAAGTGTTTCTTCTACTTTATTGTGCATTTCACTTACCCAAATATCCAATTTTGGCGCCCCCTCACCTCGGCGCCCGGGGACATGTGTACCCCTGCCCTCCCCTAGATCCGCCTCTGACAGTGGCTTTCAACACATAAACCACTCAAAATCCATGCAGTTATTATCAGTAGGAACTATTTACTCTAAGAACCAAACTCGATATCATCTTTTAAACACCTCTTCTTTGCATGTCCACGGCTCCTGCTGGGTCTGGTTGCTGGTGCAGTGGCTGGGTCGGTCAGCGCAAGACTTCGGCGCTCGATATCTCCCGGCGTCGTATGAGTGCTGCTGCTGCTGCTGCTGCTGCTGTTGGCGTTCACTTCGAGCAACTCCGAAGAGGATGAAAAGTGTCAACCATCGAACGGGGTACGACGGAAGAAACGGGGTAGGTCTAACCGCGACGGGCCGACCGAACCCCATTAGGCTATTATTTTATGCGGTGTCAGACGTTTAACTCGAACTGCGTCCAAATAGAAATGTTTCGTATTTCAACGGCTGCGTCGCAGTTTTTCTGCTTTCGAGCTGATTTTCGGTATGATGCCACAAAATTCCAACGCCATCGCAGCTGGGGAAAAATTACGAGTTAAAAATAGCATCTGTTTCTTTGCTGAAGGCGTTCGAGCGCAGCTGGCCGCAGCCTCCAGGATACTGTACTATAGGGCCAGTCTTTGGAACGTTCAATTTAATTTAATTTGGAACGAGAGCTTTTCAGGGCGCATTAACTGGCTGTCTGGCTCGCACACAGTATGTTATGTTAGCCATAGGCTCATATCATTAGGGTAGCCACTCTGGGGTAGGGGTGGAGGAGGGGCACGGGAGAGGGGTGAGACGGACTGATCTCTCCGAAAACGACCCGGAACGTTCACAGGCAGGCCACAAGTCTAACCGCAACGGGCATGCACAAAGTACAAGATACTCTACACTTAGGATCAAGACTGCAAATTAGTGTTTATGATTTTACATATCAAGTTTATCATCAACTGCAATTTCAATTTACAAGACATCAAACGCATAAATAAATAGATGCAACTTTACATTAAAATCATCGACATAACGTACAGTATATAGGCCTATATAATCCAGAAATTCTAACGAATAACAAATATATTTGTATAATTATTAAATCTTTAAATCATAAAACTACGTTTGTGCAGAAAATTAGCAGTTTAGTGCAAACGCTTGTCAATAATTATTAACATTTCAGCAACAATTACTGATGCCGCAACAGGAGAAATAATTGAACGCCAAAACGTACATCTTGAAAAAAATTCAATACGAGACATCATTCAGTAGAAAGAATTAAAAGAGTGGTGTGTATAATAGATAATATGTATAGTATATGTATACAGTATTCGCGTAGGCCTATACAGGTGTGACTGTCATGGTAAATGTCTTCTTTTCTCGCGGATTTTAAGGACATTTTTAACAAAAATACAACAACTAGGGCCTACAGTGTAGCTTACCTGCGATTCGCTCTGCTCTGCTCTCCGTCTAACTTTTTAATACCTAACCCACTGTTTAGATTCGATTGCTTATATATAGTAGAATTTGTTTCGGTCAGTGGTAAGGCAGAAGACACACACACACACACACAGTGGCGTAGCGTGACTTTTGAGGGCCCGGGGGGCATCTTTGCCATGGGGGCCCTAGAGTTTCGACCTGACGAGCAAACAAAAAGGTCATCAGCACATCATTTCTAGTTAGGGTTAGGGTTAACTTAGGTTAACCCCTAACCTATATTTCTTCGGGGCCCCCCCAAAGGCCCGGGGCTAACAAAGTGCCCCACCGCCCCTGTTACGCCACTTCTTGCACAGAGAAAAAAAGAGGTTGAGAGAAATATTTTCTATATCAGTATGAATTGTTGCATTGCAAGTTGTTAAAAAGCAGTTTAATTTACCCTATACAACGCACTTAATTAAAGCCATATTTATTGCTTTGGTAGGGGCCTATAGAGTTCGTCATAAGCGTTCTTACATAATGACGCTCAGATGAGGACACTGCATTCCCTTGCAGGGCTAATATTACAATTAATCCTTCGACTACACTCCCTACTTACTTACTTACTTACCAGCCCTCAACACACTCCCATTCTCGTTAGAGTTCGTTTACAGTTGACTTGAAAAAATACGGTACACTATAATTAATATGCCAGAGATGGCGATGGGTTGGGACAGACTTTTCTATAGGGCTATTTGTGGTGGATTGGGTTGGGTCAGAAAATAAGTCATGGTTTAAGAAATTGCAATGAATTACGGTAGGTTTGGTTTGGTTGGGTCAAACAACCCTACTCCCGGCATGGGTGGGGTTGGGTTCTAAAAAATGGACCCATGACATCTCTGTAATTATACAATATTGGTTGCGTCAGAGCAAAGATGTTGTCTGCAGTTCTTATAAAAATCATGCATATATGAAGAAATAATAGGTTAATACTATACTAGACCTAATATATTTATTACACATCAATAATCCAGACACGTTCATTAAATTTATATATATATAGGACCTAACCCTAAACTGAGAAAGTACGTTTTACCGCCGCAACGCCAATACGTTAATCGAAAGTACCGCACGTACTTCTTTTCACCAAACAGTCTCGACAACAACAACACTTATAGACTATAATTTATAACCTTATACAGCTCCAACTGACGATGTATGCATAGCTTAGAGCACAAGTCAGGTATATAGTTCGAATCTGCAGTTGGACATCTGAAGCCACACAACACACAAAAGTCAGCTTAAGAGACAGATATCTTGGAAAAACGCTGAGGCAACAAAGAACCGTTGACAATGGACATATGCATGTATATGCAGGCCTATGCATGCATGTATATATGTATATATATACATATACATATACACATATATATATATATATATATATAGAGTGGCGGTTCCAGGATTTCTTGGTGGGGATAAAATGAATTTATAGGAAGTTGGTGGGGATGAAAAGAGAAGGAAAAAACCAAAAACTTTGTCTCAAAAAAGGCTGACAAAAGGAATTTTTCTCTAATTTTACAAACCGAAAAATTTTGACTCAAAAAACAGTCATCCGATTTTTACTAGACTTTTATCTATAAATAGGTTTCGCATGCAAGCAAAAACAAGGCCGGTGGGGAGATGCATCCCCACTCATCCCCACGTTAAACCAATATATATATATATATATATATATATATATATATATATATATATATATATATATATATATATATATATATATATATATATATAGGCTATATCCTTTGTTGTCAACGCTTCTTTTATATAATTATATTTTAAAAAACGTGACTTTTAGTTCTTCAAGTATCTCGTGGACTGTCGTTGCGTTGTTGATCTTCAGCGTTTAGCTCGTTGCGTGGTGTCGGCGGCGGTCGACGCGTGACTCGGGGTCGTAGGAACGGTAGACTCGGGTCTTGCCGACCTTCTCTGACCTTTCGTCTTGACCTCAAATCTCTGAAACGGATTTTAGTAATAAAACCATCTTCAATGGTCTTCACTTGTACGGCCCAGTTGACATGTCTTCTAGTGCAGAAATATTCAAATATATACATATATATATACATATATATATATATATATATATAGGCCTATATATGTAGCATTTATATAGCGCCTCTTATATTTCTATTCAGGGGCACTCCTGGCATTGGAGTCGTATGATAAAGTAGTGGGACTTTTAGCTTTAGCATTGAACAGAGCGAGGGAGTAAGAAGTGATTCCCGAATGGATGGGTTCAAGGCATTCCAGAGGGAGGGTCCAGTCACTGTAAAAGCCAGACGCTGAGTAAGAGCAGTGCGTGATCTGCAGATATAAACATTCTTCCGATCAGTGGAGCGGAGCAGGCGATGTGCAGTGGAAAAGGGTGATTTGAAAAGCTCAGTAACGTTCTTACTTGACCCAACCCAACCCACCGTAATATACTGTACAGTATTAGGCCTACAGTACAATGTCTTAAACCATGACTTATTATCTAACCCATCCAAACCCACCATAAACATGGACATTTCTGACCCAAACCGACCCAGCCAATTGGTGGGCCCAGCTCATGTCCTTGTTTGATGTGGATGTGTGTGGATGTGTGTGTGTGTGTGGTGGTATGGGGTGGATGGTCGACGTGTCTAGGACTTGAAGGACTTTCAACTTACAAATGGCGGACTATGGCGTAGCTTTCTCTTTCTATCCTTACTGCTGAGGTTTCCTTCCTTTAGGTTTTCGTCAGAATACTTTATTGCTACAAAAAAACACGATCACTTCCCTACATTGCACCGACATATTACGAACCCTAAACACATGACTAAAGGCCTATAGTACCAATCGCATTCAATTTCCGATATGTTGTTTGGTTGAGAGTTTTCCGAGTAAAGCGTTAAGATTAGGGACCGTCCATAAATGACGTCACGCGATTTTGGCAGTTTTTTATCCCCTTCCCCATCGTCACACGTCGTCACAAAAGTCGGACCCCTCAAATATGACGTCACAACGTGCTAACCCCCCTGCCGCCATCTTTTCGTCTTTCCAATGTCAAAATTAACGTTTCGTTTGAAAATATTCTTTATAATTATTATAGTTGAAACAATATTCAGAAACGTTTTCAAATTCTTTCTTTAAAATGAAGTATAATAATGCTTTATAAGTGTAAAATACGTTCAATTTTGCGGCAACATATATCATTGCGGTATTAATAAGAAATATTCAGTGCTACATGTATGTTACGTCACATTTCTGGAAACCCCACCCCCCCGTCGTCACACATCGTCGCATCGCATATGCTGGAACCCCTCCCCTAAGTGCGTGACGTCATTTATGGATGGCCCCTTATATAGCACAGCAAAGAAAGAAACGTGCGAGGCGATGAACATCGTACTCTTATTGCAAAGTCTTCCTCTCCACCCACGGTGACACTCGCACAGGTTGACGTCGACACATTTTCCGTGGACGCCGCACCAGCGCTTGCACAACGCTGAAAAAAACGAATTATTAACACTTTGAACACCAGAGCCGATTAACAAGCCCCTAGTAATATCACCAGTGGCGTAGCCAAGGGGCTGATGGGGGTTAAACCCCCCTCTTGGGCGCCGACGAAAACGTTTTTTGTGTTTCCATGCATTTTAAATTTTCGGACGCGGTTTTGAGGGTCAAACCCCCCCTTGGGGCTGCTGACCAAAATTTTTTAAGCGCCATAGGCGTGACGACTTTTTGCTTGTCAGCATCTGAAAGGATATATTTTAGAAGAAAAAGACATAGGATTGATGCATAGGATGACGTTTTTTGCTTGTCAAGACTTTTAGAAAGTTGGTTACGGTCAAAAGTCAAAACCAAACCTCCCCTTCCGGAAATCCTGGCTACGCCACTGAATATCACAGATGCCATTTTACCTCCTCACTTAGACCCCTACTTAGGTTCCTACTTGATAAATATTCTTAGCATCACAATTTGATCAAGGTCAAGTTAAGCCTTGCAAATAAACTCTTGCCCGACTAAAGTCTAAAATATTATGTTATAAGTACACGTAGAATAGATTCAAAATGTCATATATTACAACTACGGAGGTTTCTATAGAAAATACTTTCAGCTTTTATAATGTACTTTATTCATTGATTGCCTTCAAAACATGTAGAATGAGAGAGAGAGAGAGTGGCGTAACTAGGGGGCGGGGGGCACTTTGTTGACAGCCCCGGGCCCCGGGCCCCGGGCCCCGGGCCCCGGGCGGGGGGGGGGGCCCGAAGAGGGGTCTAAGCTAGGGTTTGGTTAGGGTTAACCCTAACGTAACCCTAACCCTAACCCTAACCCTAGAAATGATGCGCTGACGACCTTTTTTTTTGCTCGTCAGGATGAAAAAGGAGGCGATAACGTTTTTTTTTGCTCGTCAGCTCGAAACTCTGGGGCCCCCATGGCAAAGATGCCCCCCGGGCTCCCAAAAGTCACGCTACGCCACTGGAGAGAGAGAGAGAGAGAGAGAGAGAGAGAGAGAGAGAGAGAGAGAGAGAGAGAGAGAGAGACAGAGAGTATGTTTGTGTGCGTGTGCGTGTGTGTGTAACCTTTCTGACAGAATTTTCCGCTGTATCCGACTTGGCAAGAACAGACGTTGCGATGGTCACAGGTACCTCCGTTGATGCACGGAATGTCACAGGTACCTATAATACGACACACACACAGGTAGCCTATTCAGCACAGGTATCCACTACGGCAGGGTTCCCCAAACATTTTGGAACCGCGGCCCATTTAAGCGGGTCTGTAATGTGCCGCGACCCTAATCATAGCGTGTAATATTTTTATTTTAAAATGCATTAGGCCATCTGGCAAACGTTACCTGAAACAGCCGTAGATACAGCGTCAAATCAGCCAATAGTCTTCTGAGTTTTGACCATAATATGGCAAAACAAAAGCTCAGATTCAATTCAAATGAAAATACCATAATATGGCAAATATATTAGGCAGAATTATTCATAATTCTGGCAAATAAGACAAAAGAAAAGAAATAGATTTTGAAAATTTTTAAAATTATCTTCTTGAAAATTTGCCAGGAACATACCTTTGTTACGCGTCTTAAAAATCTTATGAGTATGGCAAAATCGCTTAACCGCCAGGTAATTCCATCATGTAAGTTTATAGTCACTATTGTCAGTGGAGTTTCAGAGCAAAATGGTCGGAATACGCTTTCCTTGCGTTATTGTGAAAATAAGATTAATTTTTAATAAAGGTACTATAGGGTGACTACGGTACTGGTCTCGAAAGCGCGATATAAACTCGTGATATTTAACTCAGATATTATGAGCGCATAGTTGTGCGCTGTACTTGCAGAGCGGATATGCACCATGCAGGCGAGTAAAATTAGAAAACAGCATATTGTATATACTGTATATATATATATATATATATATATATATATATATATATATATATATATATATATATATGACAAGTCGAACTTTGCTCACAAGCATTACAACTAAACACTTTAATTTTAAAGAAAAAATAATTATTACCAACTGAAAGACTTTTGCAGACGTCTGAAGCAAAGCGTGTATTAAACACTTCGCCCCACGAGCAAATCCCCACCCCCACCCCAATCAAATTCCTATCTACGCCCTTGACGGCAAGACCATAAAGTGACTGAATGGACGGATGAAACATAATGGTTCTCACACAAGGTAAACCCTACTAGACCACTCCAAGAGACCATGTTATTATTATTATATCATGCTATTTTATTATTATTAGGCCTATTATTATTATTATTATTATTATTATTATTATTATTATTATTATTATTATTATTATTATTATTATTATTACGTGATGTGTGTGTGTGTGCTTGTCATTTGCAGCGTACCTGTGTGATGTTGGCAGAATTCTCCGTAGTGAGTGGCTGGACAACGACAGACGTTTGGCTCTGCGCAAAATCCTCCGTTCTGA
This sequence comes from Metaphire vulgaris, assembly GCA_018105865.1. Taxonomy (NCBI): domain Eukaryota; kingdom Metazoa; phylum Annelida; class Clitellata; order Crassiclitellata; family Megascolecidae; genus Metaphire; species Metaphire vulgaris. The sequence continues at coordinate 2,982,454 of CM030832.1, forward strand.
CATGGCTGCTTGCAAACGGCTACAGGACAAGCAATAATAATCCAAACAAGATTACCAGTTACAATAGATATTTCATTCTAACAATTAGGTGAATTTTGTAAAAGCGGGCCAGCGATTTAGTTTGTGGGGGGGGAACAGGATACTGGCAGAATGTTGCCAGCAATGTATGTTCCCTCTAATTTTTTTGTAGTCTGTGCGCAGAAAATTTCTTAGGCCTAAGTGCACAATTGCACGTGGAAAGTCAACTTCTGTGCGCGCCGAGAATTTGTCCGAAATCAGTATTACATATTTGCTAACAAGTCAATACGTCTCAGAACACTGTTTTCGGGCAATGATCCACTTTTTACAATATTCGCACCCGTTCGTAATATGAACACATACAGTGGCGTAAACTTGGATAAAAAAGTGGGGGCCCAAACCCTATGCCTTCCCCGTTCCTAGGGTAACCTCTCAAAAGTTTGGGCTGGAGTCTAGAGCCCTAATAGTATTTTACGACTATGACTACACATGGCGGTTTAACCATATAAGACATTCATAAGTTTAAAATTCAAGCATAACAAATCAAGCATTACAAATTTTCAAAGGGATTATGATTTTCATGCCTATAGAGTTTCTATTCGACCCTTACTACCGTATGTGCCCATTCGATCCAGGTCAGTTACACTTCCTCCAAGAAGATGACTCTTAACCCCTTAACTGGGTATTTAACTGTAACTCAATGTAAAATGGACGGATATATCCGGGGTCCCCAGTTAAGGGGTTAATGCGCAGCATCGTGCCTTGATGGCATTCCTCTAATCCAGTGTTTCTCAAACTGTGGGTCGCGACCCAAAAGTGGGTCGCATGGCTCAGTCTAGTGGGTCGCTGGGTAGCGCGAAATTAGATTCAAAACTGTCATTTTCTAACCGATATCACAATGTCACAAGCCTTGAAAGTTGCAAGTACTGTAGACTTAAGTTTTAAGAAATTTATGTGTCTACAATCCCTCATACACAGTGGCGGCTCCACCGGGAGGCGCCAGAGGAGCCCGTGCCCCCTACTGAGGTACTGCCCCCAGTGGCCCCTGTTGAGACCCTATACTATATTTTATATATATATATATAATATATATATATATAAATTTACAAAAAACATTTAAAATTGCAAATTTACCAGAATTGGCCAAAAATTGCCAAAATTGCAAACAAAATTGCATAAAATTTGCAAAAAATTGCCTAAAATTTGCACAAATTACCTGAAATTTGTCTAAAATTTGGCAAAAAAATTTTCTCTAAAGAAAAGTGTGAAATGACGCTACTGTACTTAATACTACATACCTAACAACAAATGGTTGGCCCCCATGATTAGAAGTTGCCACCCAACGCCCCCCATTGCCAAATCCTGGAGCCGCCACTGCTCATACACAGCTTATATTAAAATGATTTTAATACAAACTGTGTATGGAGTAACGTATAGTGCAGCGGTTCTCAACCTTTATAGTGCCGCGACCCTTTTAATTCAATTCCCATGATGTGGCGACCCCCAACCGGGCCCGCCGAGAGAAATTCGGGCCCCTGCAGAATAAAATTTCTTGACCTTTTTTTTCTTTTTTGCTTGTCAGCCTTTTTTACATCTTAAAACTAGCTGATGGCCCTTTTTGCTCATCAGCCTTTTTACATGTTAAAATGAGTAAATTTTGCGCAATAATAATAAAAGGGACAACCCTATATTTCTGAAGGTCTCCGGCGACCCCCTGGCAAATCGTCATTCGACCCCTTTCATGCCCTGAGGTTGAGAACTGCTGGTATAGTGTATGGCAGTGATGGGCAAAAGTTAACTAAAAATTAGTTAACTTTTAGTTAAACTACTTTTATTTAGTTGCATCAAAAGTTAAACTGGTTGGGTAAAAGTTTAGTTAAGGCATCAGTTAAACTGAAATTTTTTTAGTTAACTGGCTAATAGTTAAACTTGAGTTATTCAGATTCTATGCCATTTTCAGCACAGGCTAAGTCATGCGTAGGCTCTACTTTTTCATGTCAACCGCATAAGTTAAAATTTAAAACCTGTTTAAATTATGAATTATTATTATTATTACCGTTATTATTATAATTATATTTATTGGTAAAATTGTGCTACATGAAATTATATTCGTAAATCGTGTTCGTTGCAGCTTGTAGCCTAGTTTTACTAGCTCAGTAGCTCAAGTCAAAGTTAAAAAGTTAAAGCTATAAGTTAAACTGCTTTTATTTAGTTACCAGTTAAAGTTAAACTACTACAGTGAAAAGTTAGTTACTTAAAAAGTTAAACTGCTTGATTGCAAAAAAGGTTTAGTTAAAGTTTAACTAGAAAAAATTAGTTAGTGCCCATCACTGGTGTATGGAGTGTAAGCCACTGGGGCCTAGGCTGTAAGTTTTATGAAACTTTATCCAATTTTAGTCGATAAGTTTGCAGGGTCACGGCATGTTACAAAGCCGCTGACGTGAGTCGCAGAGATCCATAAAGTTTGGGAAATCCTGGCCTTTTAGTTCTTTTGAAAAATTAATCTTATTTGACAATAACGCCAAGAAGTCGTATTCCGACCATTTTGCCCTGAAACTCCACTAACAATAGGCAATCTCTCCATCTCAGTAGTTGAAAACGATGACATGTAGCGTTTAAGCGATTGTGTCATACTCATAAGATTTTTAACACGCTTAAGAAAGGTATGTTCCTGGAATAATTTAAAAAGGTAATTTTCAAAAATCTCAATCTCTATTTCTCTCCTTTGGTCTTATTTGGCAAAAATATGAAAAAATATGTGGAATATATTTGCCACATTTTTCATTTGAATTGAATCAGAGCTTTTGTTTTGCCATTTATTCAGAACTCAGAAGATTCCTTTCAAGTCCAACCAACGTTCGCCAGATGGCATAATGCATTTTTGATATTAAATGCTATTATAAGGGTCGCAGACCGTTACAAAACCGTTGAGGTGGGCCGCAGTTCCAAATTTTTTGGAAAACCCTGCTTTAATTTGATTTCTTCTCTTGCTCTTCAACATATTCATTAAGCTAAGATGCGGCTCACAGTTTAAGCTGAATGTCAGACATGTTCCTCCTATATCCATTCGATTTGCTATAGTTCTTGAAACTGCTCACAACCAAGAACATGACTTTATGCGCTTAAATGAAGTCACTGTTAGTTTTCATTTCAAAAAATAGGCGCAAGCTTCTATTAGGTCTCTAGGCGCAAGTGCCCCATTTGGTTAGATTAGTATAGGGAAATGGAAAGGTACAGGGGTTCGGCTCCCCCTCCCCCCCACTTTTTCTTCCACGTTTACGTCAATGATTTCAAATGTCTACTAACCTAGTTGGCGTTACAATAATTGTGAAAATGAAGTACCAAACGCGTTAGATTATATATTTTTGAGGCGAAACGACGTTATTACAATATTAGGCCTAACCCAAATCCTAACCAATGGCTTAGCCTTTACGGATTCAAACGAAATTTTACAGACATAAAGATACACCAATCTATGTCATAAGTGCAAAATTGCAAAAGAATATATTCACTCCTTTGAATACTTTTCAACGTTTGCTGTTAACCATAACCCTAACCCTAGCCAATGGCTTAGCCTGCACCGATTCAAACAAAATTTTACAGACATAAAGATATAGCAATCTATGTCGTAAGTGCAAAGTTTCATAAGAATATATCCACTCCTTTGAGCACTTTCCAAAGTTTGCGATTTGCCCTTACTGCTTATATATTAACCTACCGAGAATGGTATTGGCAGATGTGTGAATGGCTAGCACTTTTGAATGGCAAGTGTAAAGGACCTAGTAATCAAGATTTTTCAAAAATTAGGGCAATATCTCTTGTATATCAAAAGTTCTTGGATTTCAGACGTTTGCCTGTGGTCATTTTATTTCGTGTTTTTCGTGGACATTTAATCTCTATTGCTTAAACTGGACATTTTTAAACTACTGAGAATGGTATTGGCAGATGTGTGAATGGCTAGCACGTTTGACAGGCAAGTGAAGACGATCTATTAATGAAGATTTTTCAAAAGTTAGGGCACTATCTCTTGTATATCAAAAGTGCTTTGCATTCAGAATTTCGCCTGTGGTATTCTCTTTTGCTTAAAATGGAGATTTTTATCAAGGTACACTTTTACCTGTCCCAAATGTATACGTCACCGCCAGTGCCAAATATTTCCCGCTTTTGTCAACGTAAATTTAGTCACTCTGAAACTGATATGTTGCCCGTAAAACGTACCGGATTAACGCTAAGGAGGCTAACCTAGTTGGCGTTACAATAATTGTGAAAATGAACTACAAAACGCGTTAGATTATACATTTTTCAGGCGAAACGACGTTATTACAATATTAGGCCTAACTCAAACCCTAACCAATGGCTTAGCCTTTACGGATTCAAACGAAATTTTACAGATATAAAGATACATCAATCTATGTCATAATTGCAAAATTTCATAAGAATAAATTTACTTCTTGAACACTTTTCAACGTTTGCTATTAACCCTAACCCTAACCCTAGCCAATAACGTAGCCTGCCATGATTCTAACGAAATTTTACAGACATAAAGATACACCAATCTATGTCATAAGTGCAAAATTTCATAAGAATATATTTACTTCTTGAACACTTTTCAACGTTTGCTATTAACCCTAACCCTAACCCTAGCCAATGGCCTAGCCTGCACCGATTCAAACGAAATTTTACAGACATAAAGATACACCAATCTATGTCATAAGTGCAAAATTTCATAAGAAAATATCCACTCCTTTGAGCACTTTTCAACGTTTGCGATTTGCCCTTACTGCTTATATATTAACCTACCGAGAATGGTATTGGCAGATGTGTGAATGGCTAGCACTTTTGAAAGGCAAGTGAAGAGGACCTAGTAATCAAGATTTTTCAAAAATTAGGGCACTATCTCTTGTATATCAAAAGTTCTTGGATTTCAGACGTTTGCCTGTGGTCATTTTATTTCGCGTTTTTTCGTGGACATTTATTCTCTATTGCTTAAACTGGACATTTTTAAACTACTGAGAATGGTATTGGCAGATGTGTGAATGGCTAGCACGTTTGACAGGCAAGTGAAGACGATCTATTAATGAAGATTTTTCAAAAGTTAGGGCACTATCTCGTGTATATCAAAAGTGCTTTGCATTCAGAATTTTTTTGTGGTATTCTCTTTTGCTTAAAATGTACATTTTTACCAAGGTACACTTTTACCTGTCCCAAATGTATACGTCACCGCCAGTGCCAAATATTTCCCGCTTTTATCAACGTAAATTTAGTTACTCTGAAACTGATATGTTGCCCGTATCACGTACGGGATTAACGCTAAGGAGGATAACCTAGTTGGCGTTACAATAATTGTGAAAATGAAGTACCAAACGCGTTAGATTATATATTTTTGAGGCGAAACGACGTTATTACAATATTAGGCCTAACCCTAACCCTAGCCAATGGCTTAGCCTTTACGGATTCAAACGAAATTTTACAGATATAAAGATACATCAATCTATGTCATAAGTGCAAAATTGCAAAAGAATAAATTTACTTCTTGAACACTTTTCAACGTTTGCTATTAACCCTAACCCTAACCCTAGCCAATAACGTAGCCTGCCATGATTCTTACGAAATTTTACAGACATAAAGATACACCAATCTATGTCATAAGTGCAAAATTTCATAAGAATATATTCACTCCTTTGAACACTTTTCAACGTTTGTATTAACCCTAACCCTAACCCTAGCCAATGGCCTAGCCTGCACCGATTCAAACGAAATTTTACAGACATAAAGACACACCAATCTCTGTCATAAGTGCAAAATTTCATAAGAATATATCCACTCCTTCGAGCACTTTTCAACGTTTGCGATTTGCCCTTAATGCTTATATATTAACCTACCGAGAATGGTATTGGCAGATGTGTGAATGGCTAGCACTTTTGAAAGGCAAGTGAAGAGGACCTAGTAATCAAGATTTTTCAAAAATTAGGGCACTATCTCTTGTATATCAAAAGTTCTTGGATTTCAGAATTTTTTTGTGGTATTCTCTTTTGCTTAAAATGTACATTTTTACCAAGGTACACTTTTACCTGTCCCAAATGTATACGTCACCGCCAGTGCCAAATATTTCCCTTTTATCAACGTAAATTTAGTTACTCTGAAACTGATATGTTGCCCGTATCACGTACGGGATTAACGCTAAGGAGGATAACCTAGTTGGCGTTACAATAATTGTGAAAATGAAGTACCAAACGCGTTAGATTATATATTTTTGAGGCGAAACGACGTTATTACAATATTAGGCCTAACCCTAACCCTAGCCAATGGCTTAGCCTTTACGGATTCAAACGAAATTTTACAGATATAAAGATACATCAATCTATGTCATAAGTGCAAAATTGCAAAAGAATAAATTTACTTCTTGAACACTTTTCAACGTTTGCTATTAACCCTAACCCTAACCCTAGCCAATAACGTAGCCTGCCATGATTCTTACGAAATTTTACAGACATAAAGATACACCAATCTATGTCATAAGTGCAAAATTTCATAAGAATATATTCACTCCTTTGAACACTTTTCAACGTTTGCTATTAACCCTAACCCTAACCCTAGCCAATGGCCTAGCCTGCACCGATTCAAACGAAATTTTACAGACATAAAGACACACCAATCTCTGTCATAAGTGCAAAATTTCATAAGAATATATCCACTCCTTCGAGCACTTTTCAACGTTTGCGATTTGCCCTTAATGCTTATATATTAACCTACCGAGAATGGTATTGGCAGATGTGTGAATGGCTAGCACTTTTGAAAGGCAAGTGAAGAGGACCTAGTAATCAAGAGTTTTCAAAAATAAGGGCACTATCTCTTGTATATCAAAAGTTCTTGGATTTCAGACGTTTGCCTGTGGTCATTTTATTTCGCGTTTTTTTGTGGACATTTATTCTCTATTGCTTAAACTGGACATTTTTAAACTACCTAGAATGGTATTGGCAGATGTGTGAATGGCTAGCACGTTTGTCAGGCAAGTGAAGAGGATCTATTAATGAAGATTTTTCAAAAGTTAGGGCACTATCTCTTGTATATCAAAAGTGCTTTGCATTCAGAATTTTGCCTGTGGTATTCTCTTTTGCTTAAAATGGACATTTTTATCAAGGTACACTTTTACCTGTCCCAAACGTATACGTCACCGCCAGTGCCAAATATTTCCCGCTTTTGTCAACGTAAATTTAGTCACTCTGAAACTGATATGTTGCCCGTAAAACGTACCGGATTAACGCTAAAAAGGCTAACCTAGTTGGCGTTACAATAATTGTGAAAATGAACTACAAAACGCGTTAGATTATACATTTTTGAGGCGAAACGACGTTATTACAATATTAGGCCTAACCCAAACCCTAACCAATGGCTTAGCCTTTACGGATTCAAACGAAATTTTACAGATATAAAGATACATCAATCTATGTCATAAGTGCAAAATTTCATAAGAATAAATTTACTTCTTGAACACTTTTCAACGTTTGCTATTAACCCTAACCCTAACCCTAGCCAATAACGTAGCCTGCCATGATTCTAACGAAATTTTGCAGACATAAAGATACACCAATCTATGTCATAAGTGCAAAATTTCATAAGAATATATTCATTCCTTTGAACACTTTTCAACGTTTGTATTAACCCTAACCCTAACCCTAGCCAATGGCCTAGCCTGCACCGATTCAAACGAAATTTTACAGACATAAAGATACACCAATCTATGTCATAAGTGCAAAATTTCATAAGAAAATATCCACTCCTTTGAGCACTTTTCAACGTTTGCGATTTGCCCTTACTGCTTATATATTAACCTACCGAGAATGGTATTGGCAGATGTGTGAATGGCTAGCACTTTTGAAAGGCAAGTGAAGAGGACCTAGTAATCAAGATTTTTCAAAAATAAGGGCACTATCTCTTGTATATCAAAAGTTCTTGGATTTCAGACGTTTGCCTGTGGTCATTTTATTTCGCGTTTTTCTTGTGGACATTTATTCTCTATTGCTTAAACTGGACATTTTTAAACTACCTAGAATGGTATTGGCAGATGTGTGAATGGCTAGCACGTTTGACAGGCAAGTGAAGAGGATCTATTAATGAAGATTTTTCAAAAGTTAGGGCACTATCTCTTGTATATCAAAAGTGCTTTGCATTCAGAATTTTGCCTGTGGTATTCTCTTTTGCTTAAAATGGACATTTTTATCAAGGTACACTTTTACCTGTCCCAAACGTATACGTCACCGCCAGTGCCAAATATTTCCCGCTTTTGTCAACGTAAATTTAGTCACTCTGAAACTGATATGTTGCCCGTAAAACGTACCGGATTAACGCTAAAAAGGCTAACCTAGTTGGCGTTACAATAATTGTGAAAATGAACTACAAAACGCGTTAGATTATACATTTTTGAGGCGAAACGACGTTATTACAATATTAGGCCTAACCCAAACCCTAACCAATGGCTTAGCCTTTACGGATTCAAACGAAATTTTACAGATATAAAGATACATCAATCTATGTCATAAGTGCAAAATTTCATAAGAATAAATTTACTTCTTGAACACTTTTCAACGTTTGCTATTAACCTAACCTAACCTAGCCAATAACGTAGCCTGCCATGATTCTAACGAAATTTTGCAGACATAAAGATACACCAATCTATGTCATAAGTGCAAAATTTCATAAGAATATATTCATTCCTTTGAACACTTTTCAACGTTTGTATTAACCTAACCCTAACCCCAGCCAATGGCCTAGCCTGCACCGATTCAAACGAAATTTTACAGACATAAAGATATACCAATCTATGTCATAAGTGCAAAATTTCATAAGAATATATTCACTCCTTTGAACACTTTTCAACGTTTGTATTAACCCTAACCCTAACCCTAGCCAATGGCTTAGCCTGCACCGATTCAAACGAAATTTTACAGACATAAAGATATACCAATCTATGTCATAAGTGCAAAATTTCATAAGAATATATTCATTCCTTTGAACACTTTTCAACGTTTGTATTAACCCTAACCCTAACCCTAGCCAATGGCCTAGCCTGCACCGATTCAAACGAAATTTTACAGACATAAAGATACACCAATCTATGTCATAAGTGCAAAATTTCATAAGAATATATCCACTCCTTTGAGCACTTTTCAACGTTTGCGATTTGCCCTTACTGCTTATATATTAACCTACCGAGAATGGTATTGGCAGATGTGTGAATGGCTAGCACTTTTGAAAGGCAAGTGAAGAGGACCTAGTAATCAAGTTTTTCAAAAATTAGGGCACTACCTCTTGTATATCAAAAGTTCTTGGATTTCAGACGTTTGCCTGTGGTCATTTTATTTCGCGTTTTTCTTGTGGACATTTATTCTCTATTGCTTAAACTGGACATTTTTAAACTACCTAGAATGGTATTGGCAGATGTGTGAATGGTTAGCACGTTTGACAGGCAAGTGAAGAGGATCTATTAATGAAGATTTTTCAAAAGTTAGGGCACTATCTCGTGTATATCAAAAGTGCTTTGCATTCAGAATTTTGCCTGTGGTATTCTCTTTTGCTTAAAATGAACATTTTTATCAAGGTACACTTTTACCTGTCCCAAATGTATACGTCACCGCCAGTGCCAAATAATTCCCGCTTTTGTCAACGTAAATTTAGTCACTCTGAAACTGATATGTTGCCCGTAAAACGTACCGGATTAACGCTAAGGAGGCTAATTTAAGACACTTCTTTTGCTCACTTTCTTTTCTCTTAATTCTATCGATATTTGGAACCGGGTGCTTTGTGCAAATCGTTAAATAAAAGACCATTTGGCCATTGTCGAGACCAGAAGTTAGTAATTGTATACGGGAACGTTACAAGTTCACAACAAAGCGTGAATCTTTATCAGTAAGTACGTGCATGATATAAAAGCAGTGGGAAAATATTTTCAAGAATTTGTGCGATCCATTTTTTTCCTTCGTGCGCGCGCCTTGCGACCTCTGTTCGCGCGCACACGCGCACAGCTTAGAGGGAACATTGGAACTTGCCAGCAGAAGTATTTCCGCAGATTATAGTGAAACTTCTAAACATAAGCGAACCTTACAATTATTACACTGTATGATACTAGCACTACTACCTCAAGGGCCTAAGAATAAGCAGCCACTGTATTAAAAGGTAAAAGAACTTATAGGCCTATATATCTTATCTACAATATTAAGATCCTTATCTGTATGTCTCTCTGTCTGTTACCTTCAAGCGTTCTGATTGGTTGACTATTGGTAGACGGTTTAGTCCTTACGTCGCGATGCGTAGTGGGCGATGTTCGAAGACGACGTTGCTATTGGTAACCAAACGGTTTAGTCGAAGAAGTGTTTGACGAAGTGTACATTCAATTGTTCATTGCAACGTCATAATGTGTAAAACGTCGCGATGCGTTGATGAGCGTAGCTCGAGGAAGTTGCGCAATTTTAACTTACACAAAAATACGTGTACAGCGTCACAAATGGTCACAGTTGCGTGATTTTAACGTACATAGGCCTAATTATTACGTGGCGCACAGCTTGGCTAGGTGGCGATCATTGAAATGTTGTTCAGCATGAATTCAATGATTGGGTATTAGGTATAGGTATTGGATTAGTATTTATCCTGCACTGCGAGCGAAGCGAGCGCGAGCGAAGCGAGCATCTTTCTAGTATATATATATATCACACTCTTTAGAAATTTTCGCTTTTCCATGTAATATTGAGACTTGCCGAGTTCACAGCGACCGCCGTCGAAACCCTGTTTGCAGGAACATCTTCCCGGATTGACGCACGTTCCGTTGTTCATACACTGCGGAAAACATACGGCTGAAAGAGATACACACACACACACACACACACACACACACACACACACTGCAAATAATAATTATTATTATGCATTTTTGTAGCACATTTAAAAAATACTCTACGGCACCAAGCGAAGGTACTGTCACTCCAAATCCAAACCGTAAAAGACCAGGTGAATCTAGTGGGGGGGGGAAGTATGTGTGTAGACATATTTACTTCAAAATTACACAATAGCTAAGCGAATCTTTTGTAGGGGCATAAAAGCGGTAGCCATCTTACAAGTCACAGATATTTTACAGATCCACCAATGTTATTCCATAGCAGAAAGCGTTTATATATATTTTTTATATTTTTTTATAATTCACAGCTAGCTTTATTTCGCTAAACTCAGAATGTTTTCACGACGAAGTCTTCAACTGACCGCTTTCGCAACGCAGTCCATAGTATCCGGATTTGCAATCGCACCTTCCCAGTTCGTTGCATTTGCCCCCGTTCTTGCACGGCAGTCTGCACGCCTTGCGATTTTCTACAGGACAACACAACAAGCTTTTAATTAATTCCAGAGGTTCGTGGCACAATTTTTCTTTAAAGGGCCGCATGAAATCTAATACTCATTAGACGGGCCGTACACTGTATATTAATTAAAAAAGTCAATATTGAATTTTTTCACGACATTGTTCAAAATAAAAAGCGCTTTGACTCAAGGGCAGTGTTATTTAAGTTATGGTTTTTCAGTTACAGTTTAGTTACAGTTATGTTTTTTTAGTTTCAGTTACAGTTAGTGTTATTTAAGCTATGGTTTTTCAGTTACAGTTTCAGTTACAGTTATGTTTTTTCAGTTACAGTTACAGTTTTTTCCCTGATGACATTAATAACATGTAAATCAATGTGTATACATTACTTAGTTATGGGTTAGTGAAGTAAAGCAAAAATAATTAATTCAAACTTGGTTATGCCTCTATCATGTTGATTAAGCAGCTATTTCACACTACAGAAATTCAATACCTTAATTTAGTCGAAACTGCATCTGCTGCTTCTTTTCCCGCAATTTCTATCTTGATTCTAAAATCAGCTGCAATTTCCTTATGCCTTTGAATGGCTATCCATGTTTTCTTGCTGCATTTTTTCCTTTCAATAACCAATTCCGAGCAAAATAAAGGTCGCTCGCTTGTTTCTTCTTATTTATAATGTATTTAACTGTTTAACTCACCCCAAAACCCATTTGGTGCCCCCTCACCCTCAGCGCCCGGGGCATAATCTCCCCACCTGCCCCATCGCTTTCTGGTAAACAGTAAACAAGCACATGCAGGCCAAAGCTTGGTCTGATCAGGTGTGGACAATGGAATGTAGACCGTTTAACCAAGGTCATCAATCAAGCAACCACTGTTTGTTTGAGGTCTGTACTATAGCCCTGAATCTTGGCCCAAAAGAACATTGCCCTCTCTGAGTCATGCAAGTTTTGCCATAACAATTGAAGCCCTACAGAATTGTTCAACAAACACAAATAAACTTATAAAATTATTTTTCACTTGTATACATTTTTCTATTACTTAACTGCTTCACTTTATTCTATTACAGTTACAGTTAAAGTTATTTGTCATTTTTCAGTTACAGTTAAAGTTTTAGTTAAGTGACAGTTATTTTTCAGTTATTTTAGGTATTTAGTTATAATTACCGTTAACTGAGAGAACACTGCTCAAGGGGGAAAAGCTATTGACAAGGCAAGGGCGAAATTCTTATGTAAACTTAAGAACAGAAGTTGTCCGGATTTTCGAACGCAAAAATCAATCGACAGAACCGCAGTGAACTAACAAATCGATATTATAATAACAACACTATCTCTGTATACATCGCGTGAAAAATTTTAGTAATTAAATATTATTCCTTACTGCATATAATACTTATTGAAACCATACTGCCTTCATTTTCCTCTGTCTTGGGTTCCTTGGCCGGCGTAAAATTTTGAGCAGCAAAGTTTGACACGAAACTATTTAATTGCGAGAAATTTCAAACTACTTCGTACAATTAGTCTTAATAGCGATATCGTAAACCCATGCAGCGTTAATTAGAACCACACAAGTCCCAAAATTCCATTTCCGATCTTAGGTGAGAGATCCTATGGGACCAATTATGGGGGCAAACTTTCCACTTCACGGACAAATCAATCGTTGTGTATTAGACCGGTTCAATCCAGTCCAGGATGTTTCGGTATCAATTTACAGAGCAAATATCATGCATACCGGACGCTAATCGGTACTCACACCCAACCAGAGTACTCGGTAAACTACAGTATAGTCGGGCGTCGAAACTCTATATCTGGCAAATTAAGGAGCCCGTACATAACATACTGCAACCGGTGCGAAATTCTCGATGTTCACGTGAACGACGTAACGGCGATTATATAGGGTTAAGACCGAACACGCGGACCACATGCATTGTGTGCCGGGAACATTTGGCGTAACTGACAGAAATTAGTGACGGATGATAAAGAGATGGATCAACACAGAGAGAGAGAGAGAGAGAGAGAGAGAGAGAGAGAGAGAGAGAGAGAGAGAGAGAGAGAGAGAGAGAGAGACTGAGAGAGAGAGAGAGAGAGAGAGAGAGAGAGAGAGAGAGAGAGAGAGAGAGAGAGAGAGAGAGAGAGAGAGAGAGAGAGAGAGAGAGAGGATTGAACAAAGGATGGACGTGTTGAAAAATGCACGTTAAACACAGCTAGCGTCACTGACACGCGTTTGGCAGTGATAGATTGATCAACACACACACACACACACACACACACACACACACAACACACACACAAACACACGAAAGTCATTAGACGGATACGATATTTCATTACGGAAACCATCTTCCATTCTACGTAGTTTGAAAACTCTCTCTCTCTTTCTCTCTCTCTCCTAATGCAAGGTTATAAATGAAATACCATACCGTATTTCGAGTAAGTCTTACATCTGTCTTACGTATATTTTGCAGAAAATCTGACTTAATATCAAGATCAAGATTACACCTTCTTTCAAACGCTAAACGAAGAATAATTAATAAGCGATCGATGATTTTCGTCTTACATTGAAACGTTTTCTTGTCATTAGAAGCACTGTCTTGAATTTTCTTGTATTTTAGCAAATTAATCAATTAACTATCTGACAGGCTGACCACCCGACCGACTTATATATACTGGTTCATGTATCCATCCATTTATTCATTCATTCATTCATTCATTCATTCATTCATTCATTCATTCATTCATTTATTCATTCACTAATTCATTCATTCATTCACTCATTCATTATCGCATATAGGTGTAGACCAATGAAGCTTTTAGAAAAATGTAATGTGACGTAAACTGAATTTTTTCCTAAGGAAGTGTTACCGCATCCACTGCCTTTTGAAAAAAACCAATACAAATAAGGATGCACTGCATAACTACAGCTTAAGACAGTGTTTTATCCAGGTCTGTTAGGGGGTGATTCGTCCCCTCCCCACAACTTCAAAATCCCCCCAAACATTTGAGCAGTGACACACACTTTTGCATTGAACTGTGTCTCTTACCCTCCAGCCAAGTCAGTTCTCCCCCCCCAAGGCCTGGGGATCTGGATAAAACACTGACTTCAGAGTATAAATTGCAATAGTTAAAACTGGTAAATGTTGATTCCGCGCGCAATTAATTGCAGCATCTCTCGGCTGAAGTTGAATTAGATAAAACGCGCTAAAGATGATTGTGAAAGAATGTCCTACTTTTCTTAAAACAAAAAACGAGATAAATTGGTGAGACAAAGAACTAAACGGTTGGCTATTAATTAGATGTAGGCCTATACGGCTAGCAGAGTTAGCAAAATTTTTAATTTAACACTCTATCGGCGACTTGAGAAGCATTCCCTTCCCCTCTCCCGCCAAGGCGATAAAAACCCCACTGGAATAGCAGATACGGTTCACGAGAGGTCAATTAGTGAAACCTGAAGAATGACGCTGTAGACTGTAGTAGGTAAGAGAGTAGGAGAGTAAATGGGGACGGAGTCGGATTTTCCGACTGCAGTGTTTTGTCCAGACTCCAGGTCCTTTGGGGCGAAATTAATTGACTTAGCTGGAGGGCAGAGGCACAGTTAAATGCAAAAAAATTTTAGTGCTCGGATTTGGGGGGATTTTGAGGTCTTGGGAGGAAAATCTCTCCTCCTAACAGGCCTGTATAAAACACTGTAGGAGAGAGAGAGAGAGAGAGAGAGAGAGAGAGAGAGAGAGAGAGAGAGAGACAGACAGACAGACAGACAGACAGACAGACAGAGACAGAGACAGAGAGAGACAGAGAGACAGAGAGACAGAGAGACAGAGAGAGAGACAGAGAGAGACGTACTATCTATTGTTATGGGGACGGAGTCGGATTTTCTGATTGAAGGGCCGTTAGCCTGGATTTCCGAAACGAGGCTGGGCTTATACGAAAACGAGGCTGGACTTACCGAAGGCGATGCATCGCTTGCGAAGGTGAAACTTCAACGGAGACCCGGAGATCCGTTCTCCGCTGGCGGTGTACACCTGAAGAACGATGTACATGGACGCCACACCCGTTACTCGCCCGGTACATGGTATGGCCAACTGAAACACTGAAACATCAATCTCTCTCTTTTATCCGAAAACTCTCTCTCTCTCTCTCTCTCTCTCTCTCGTCTCTCTACGTGTAAACTTTCTTTCTGCGTGTCAATTTTACGTTGTACAGTTTTGTAAATGCACTGTAAATAATTGCTCTCTCGCCATCACTTGCTTTTTGACAGCAAAATGTTATCTAAATTCAGATTTATATACATCATTGTTATATATATATATATATATATATATATATATATATATATATATATATATATATATATAGATAAGACGATTATCTAAACCAGTGTTTCAGACCAGCCAAGAGGATGCTTTTGTGGGCACCCGCGACCGCAAAAATGTGATGTCCTGTCGCTTGTGGAGTTGCAGATGCAGTGTCTCCATTAAACTTTTTTTCTCGCTCAGGAGCTCTAAACAGAACAAATTTTCACCCGCTGCTAGAACGGCACGCCATTCTTCATCCTAAATAAAATTACAAAACCAATCAGGAACAATTTATTAAATTGAGTTGTTCTGCCTTTCTGGCTTCATGCAAGGAACTGCCTCCATGCTTGTGAGGGCATGCCCTAACATATAATGATCACAAATCATGGATGGTGTTTCATGAGCAAACCCAACGTCCGGTCAAGTAACGTTCACCTGGGACCGTCCGCTCATCCGATTCTCGCCCTGTTGTTTTCAAGCCCGACTCAAAGCCGTCTCGGCATGCCACGCCAGCGATTTTTCACGCGCTTGCATTTCCTCAGATCTTGGACGACAAAACCATCAGATCCATTTCAACATTTCGAGGGCATAAATCTCCTGGGTAAAAACATCAAATTCAATCCTGTTACTATACTTATAGTTTGAACGATCTGGTACTTTTGCAACATCCCTCAAGGAACCGCCTGGTCTTAAGATCCGACGGAAGAAGACCAAAACGTATGAATTGATCCCGTCAAATGTATCCGCAGCCTGGTCAGACGCTGTTGTTTTTACCTATTGTAATCCACTTCGCAGCAGGAGCCGCCGTGACGCTCAACGAAAAACGTTAATTTCTCAAAGTTGTATCGTTGCGCGCGCAACGTTATATAAAAATGGATGTCCGATATGTTTTTTCAACGAGCTTGGACGTCGTCTTGCTCAGCAATCCGGAGACACGAGAGAAGGAAGTTTCCTCTTCCAACGATTGGTGTCACTCTTCTATATTTAACGCCATTTTTTTTCGAGCTCATCCGGACCT
The DNA here is from genome assembly GCA_018105865.1 of Metaphire vulgaris. Taxonomy (NCBI): domain Eukaryota; kingdom Metazoa; phylum Annelida; class Clitellata; order Crassiclitellata; family Megascolecidae; genus Metaphire; species Metaphire vulgaris. Next base: position 2,999,119 of record CM030832.1, read on the forward strand.
CGAACCGACGAGAAGGGAACAAAAAAATTTCTTAATAATAGTAAAACTTTTTTCATAAGACCTGAAAATTCTTTCACGGCATAAAAAAAAAAAAAAAAAAAAAAAAATGGAATCTATATATATATACTATATATATATATATAAAAGCGATTATCTAAACCAGTGTCGCAGGGCACTGGTCTAGTGGGTCGCGGGGTAGCGCGAATTTAGATTCAAAAGTGTCATTTTCTAACCTATAGCTCTACCACAATGTCACACGCCTTGAAAATTGCAACTTGCGAGTGGGCTTGGGTTTTAAGAAATTAATATGCCTGCAATTCTCCATATACACGACTTGCATTAAAATGATTAATAATTGTTTTAAAACCAATTTTAGTTGACAATATGCAGTGATTATCCAGACACCAGGCCTTTGGGGGAGGGAGGAGAATTGAGGCTTTTGGGGAGGGGAAATCGACCTGGTTGGAGGGGAAAAGACACAGTTCAATGCAAAATTTGCGTAAGTGCTGGGATTTTGGAGGGGAGAATTTGAGGTTGGGGTGGGGTGGGGAATCTCCCCTCCTAACAGGTCTGACAATTTGTTTGCATGGACGCGGCAAAGCCGCTGAAGTGAGTCGCGCAGTTCCATAAACGTTGGAAAACGCTGGCCTATGTATGTACCTAGTAGTTTCAAAAAAATAACTTTTTTCTTAGTAACGCAAGAAAGCGTGTTACGACCATTTAGCTCTGAAAGTCCGATAAGAATAGAGATTCTCTGCCTTGTCATATTGGAGATATCTAGCGGTTAAGCTATTTGACCATACTCATAAGATTTTTAAGACGCGTAATAAAGGTATGTTCCTGGCAAATTTAAAAAGGTAATTTTCACAAAATTTCAATATCTATTTCTCTCATTTTGTCTAGTTTTTGCAAATATAAAAATAATTCTGCCAAATGTATTTGCCATATTTTCATTCTAATCGAATCAGAGCTTTTGTTTTGCCTTTTTTCAAAACTGGGAAGATTCTTTTCAACTAACATTCGCCAGATGGCGTAATGCATTTTTTGTCGCATTTTATGATTTGGGTCGCGGCACGTTACAAAGCCGCTGAAGTGGGCCGCGGTTCCAAAATGTTTGTGAAACTCTGGTCTAAATGTGTATTTTTGCTCGAAATGTTTATTATATTGGAAGGCAGATTTATAACAGAGAAATGGCTCTTTTCTCCTGCCGTCCTCTCAGAGTTAATGTAAATCTTTAGCTGTACAGGCAATGACTATAGCCTAACACATGGTTCTATTAATTATTATTTCTTGGGTCTTGTAACTTTGATATTTTTCTTTGATCTGTGATCTGAGACTATTAATAAACTCATTTCGCTTTACGGACAGGGTCGAGGATTTAACCCCTCTCGCAGCCTCGCTGGTCAGGGACGATCCTCTAGTCAGTCAGTCAGTCTGTCAGACAGACAGACAGACAGACAGACAGTCAGTAAGTCAGTTAGTCATCAAATCTGTATGTACATCGCTGGTTATTGTCGAATTTTACGTGCGTGTGGGCGATGCGTGTGGGTGGTCCTGTGGTCTGGTTATCGAATCTTGCGTGCGGCCGAGATGAAAGCGAACGCGTTTCGTGCGTTTTCTCTTATCATCGGCATCTGCCGGGGCGGTCGAGGACTCTAAACCACCGTTCGTAATAATTATTAATGAGAGGTGAAATTCCCGTTCCTGTCGGATTCCAGATTTCGCCGATTGCAATGCCGACAACGGGCAAAAGTTAAAAGGTCTTCGATGGTCGACAGTGGCGTAGCCAAGTTTCTGGAATAGGGGAAGGGGGGGGAGCAGGGTGGTACATTGACATTTTTGTAAGGCTAAATATCTATGATACAAATCGATTTAAAAGGTGTCTAATCGCTCTGAGGCTTTTGAAATGAGTGCTTTCTCTTGCCTACCTGACTTCGTTTTCGGAACAACTCCTGCTGTGGGAATACTCAACAGAGGATCGTACAAAGTCTGAGGTTCGAGAGATCGCACATCGGAAAATTTGTACATGAACTGAAAGCAGACATTTCAAAGTAACCGATGAGCAAATGCGTCTAGCTCTTTCGAGTTTAATCACGGACAATAAATAGTTTGCGTCCAACGCCTGCCAAATAGGAATGCACTTGCTTAGCCTATATCATATTATAGGCCTACTGTGTAATAGCATAATTATTATACTGTGTACTTGTGTACAGCGCTCTTGATCTTGCCCTGCTGTGACTATAGCGCTATATAAATTGGCTTATTAACTAACTAAGTAACTTGCCGTATTGATAACAGTTTTAAAAGCACCACATGGACTATCGAAACTTGTAACACTGAGCCATCCATCCACGTGCCGCTGGTATAATGCACATCAAGCCACGAAACTCAAGTTAAATTAATAACAGCAGCGGGTCGAGTTTTTAATATATTTCTACAATATTCTTTTAAAATGGTGTCTGACGAGTCGGTTAAGTAAGTAAGTAAGTGAGTAGAATCTCACGAAAATTTATATAGCGCTGTCTAGAGTAGAACCGCAGTGTAGCTGCTGATTCTTAGGCGTTTAGTATAAATGATTATTATCTGAAAATAAAACCATGGACAAAAGCAGGGGGTGAGTCGTTCGATCCAAGAGGTCGTCAGGGGGTCAACCTGTCATGACCTTTTTAAGACACAGCTTTCTAATTAAAAGAAACTCTGTATCTGCGCGGTTGTATTTTCTAACCGGCTCCACTTCCGCTTTCCACGTCAGTTCGACGAAATCCACCTCAAAAGGTAGAATCGGCAGCTGGGAGTCGAAGTGGGCGTCTTGGAGGTACGAGACAACAGCACCGTTCCTGATAATATAGACGTCCATGGCAACCCCTATATAGAAACAGCAGCAACAACAACACCGACTGTGCACGCCATTCAATTTATTGCACTTATTTCAGGCTGTCTATTTTTCATTTAATTCCCCCGAAGACTTGTGAAAAAAGTGTCGGTGGGGGAGGGGGGATGGGCATTAAGAAATTGTGTGGCTAACTCTCGCCCAGTTCGATGTCTGGAAAATTTCCTCGAATACAAATGCGTATATATATACATATATATATATATATATATATATATATATATATATATATATATGATGATGATGCATGTAACTATATAACTTAAAGTCAACTTTGCCAATATTTCCCTTTGCAACTAGGGCTGCAAAGTTATCAACCGGACTGTCCGGCATTTCGCCTTTTTGTCCGGCATTTCGCCTATTTGTCCGGTGAAAAATTGAGACAATACCGGAATCGCGGTATTTTCTTGCAGGCTGCCAAAACACAGCGAGCAAGTCACTCCCAGCAGTGGCTCTATAGTTGGCAATGCAACATTTTGGCAATAATCATGGGGGCCCAACCATTTGTTGTTTAATGTATGTAGCATTAAGTATAGGGTCCCAACTGGGGGGGCACTGGAAGGCAGGTACTCAATAGGGGGGCACGAGCCCCCCCAAATTCTAACTCCCAGTCTAGTACAATGCAACAGTTTGGCTATAACTCCCCGATAAATAATATCGTATGCTTGGGAAAACTCAAATCCTAAATTGTATTATTAAGCAGTCTAAACTTCTAAAGCAGGGTTTCCCAAACATTTTCGATCCGCGACCCACTTCAGCGGTTTTGTAACGTATCGAGACCCGAATCATAGCATCTAAGATCCCAAAAATATACATTAGGCCATCTGGCGAACGTTAGTTCAAAAGAGAATTTTCTGAGTTTTGAATAAAAGGCAAAATAAAAGCTCTGACTGAATTCAAATGTAAATTTGGAAAATATATTATGCAGCATTATTCATAGTTTGCCAAATAGGACAAAAGAAGCGAAATGGATATTGAAAATTCTTGATAATTATCTTTTTTGAAATTTTGCCAGCAACATACCTTTGTTACGCGTCTTAAAAATCTTATGAGTATGGAAAAATCGCTTTACCGCTAGGTAGTGTCTCCCACTGAAATAGGCTACTACATATTCGGTATTGTTAGTGGAGTTTCAGGGCAAAATGGTCGGAAAACGCTTTATTTGCGTTATTGAGAAACAAGGTTAATTTTTAAAAGAACCGGTATTGTCAGCTGCAGTGTATAGTTTCAAAGGCCTGTATTGACTCACTTGATCTATTGTCTACATGAAAGAGAATTAGTGAGATGCAATTTTAAATATATATTATGCAATTGAATGCAACAAGATATTAATAAAAGCAGCCAGCTGAGTCCAGTATAGATAAATACAAAGTCATGTAACAGTTTCTTTTATTTCTTTATTGTAGATAAAGTTTAATTAAAAACAAACCAATGAAAATGGAATATATCCGGGATCCCCAGTTAGAAAAACTACACCGACGACTATTTACAGATGCTTTATATCTTCAGGTGCTTTGTATATCTTACATTTTCAGCGCGCACAAAATAAAATACTGTGTTTTGACAGGCACGCGGATAAAAACTTCACGTCAGGCGCGCCTAGTTTTGAATTATTGACGCTATATAAGCTTATTTGCGCAATCGACAGCATACATTCTTGTCCTTCAGCTAGCATTTTCGCCAGCATGCAGGCTGAGTTATGGGTATTTGGTGGCTGGTGGGTCAGAAAAGCTAATTTAACAGGTTAACAAATCTTTGATTTACAAACCGTGAGATTTTGTAGACACGAAATTAAAACTACAGATGCAAAGTCAAATTTTCTCGGTTTCTTCTCCTATGTATGTGGAGCAGAGTAAGGTCCCAGAGTTTTAAAGCCCCCCTCCCCCATTAAGTGGCGCCCAAACTTCTGCCCTGCCTACTATACACTAGGTATGTTGCTCTTTAGGGAAAGTTTTGAACTTATGTATAAAGTGGCAAAAATAATTATGAGCGATCGCATTTAACGAATTAAAATGAACAAATTGGTCTAAATGAATAGCCGTGTCAAGATTTCAAAGGAAGAAAAGACTTAATTTTAAGCATTCGAGTTTTTTCCAGCCTAAGATTTTTCGACTTTTCGGAGACGACTTCCAAATAGTTCTTTATTCTCAACATGTCTTCTTCGGTTCGGTCGGGGAGGGGGTAAGGCGAAGGTCGTTCCATCGTAGGTCCGACAGGTTTCTGCTGTCGCCACCTTCGAGATTCGAACCCCAGACCTCGTAACTGGCGGTCCAGATTGCACACCACTGGACCACACCGCACGCCGCAAACCTTCTTCCGGGCAATTTAGGGGACTTTTGTCGGCGCCCTGATGCCTCTGCGGCGACGCTGTTCCTCGATCCAACCGCAGTTGCAGCGTCCCGATACCTGTTGCGGCGTCCGGGAGCCATTTAAACCGCAGGACGGAACATGCACGGCCGCCGCGGTACAAGGGCGGCCATTGAAGAAGCCACAGCGGCAGCATTCAAAGTTATACTTTCTCTATCTATCTATCTAGCTATCTATCTATCTATCGGAGAACGGATTCAAGTTGGAGGAGGAGGAGGAGGAGGAGGAGGTGGTTAGGAGGAGGAGGAGGAGGAGGAGGAGGAGGAGGAGGAGGAAGCGGTGGTGGCAGCGGTCGTCCGGTAGGAGATGAGTGAATTCCAGGTGTTAGGAACTTCGCGCGCCCTTTGTCGGTGGAGCGGGCGGATGGCGAGGAGGGAGGAGTGAGGAGGGAGAGAAATAGGGAGAGCGGGCGGGGAGGGCGGTCGGAGCCTTTCACTTGTTTTCTACCGGCGTCGGCGGGAATGTTTCAATAATCGCACTAAGTGATCTCTAACTCTTACGAAGACGGACAACGACTCGGATGACGTATACAGGAGGAAGCCCCTGTCTCCGCGCAGCCTCCTTCCTCTCTCCGCCCCCCTCATCCCCACCCCCGACCCACGTCCCTCGCCCACCCATCGCCAAAACTTTCTTTCAAGAGGGCGGCACATCAATTGAGCGGGAGTGCCGGAGAAAAACTGTCTCAGATTGTCGATATATATATATATATATATATATATATATAT
>CM030832.1:3007600-3042600 GCA_018105865.1 Metaphire vulgaris
AATAATAATAATAATAATAATAATAATAATAATAATTCATTTTCATTTCAAAACATAATATCATAATTATATACAAGTATTATCATTAGAAATTTTTGGAGTCCATCAAAAGAAGAAAACTTTGGCCACATCATGAGGAAAACAGACATTGCTTGGCAAAGGAATTAAATGATACAACAAGGTATACAACTGATGTAAAAGGAAAACAAGGCAGGCCAAAGAGTAGATGGACTGATAGCATCATGCAATGTCAGCCTTTTTTTTTTTGGGGGGAGGGTAAAATTGTAGTAAAATTTGGGAGGAAAATTCGCTTTTGTCAGCCTTTTTCGGCAAAGTTTATTGATTTTCCTTCTCTTTTCATCTCCTCACCAACTTCCTATGAATTCATTTCATCCCCCCCCATCAAGAACTCCTGGAACCGCCACCTGTGGAGGGTTAGAGTGGGTCCGTAGGATCTAACCCTGCGAACCACTATGTTACACCCACCCATTCATTCACATTATGGTCGTGCGGAACATCCATCCTCATTATTTGCACTCATGTCCTCTAGTATGTTTGTTCCTGTCATCTCCGTTGATATAAATAAATGACTACAGGTTTCCGGGAAAAGACAATATTGAATTTCGACTGAAAATTGATTTCTCAAGAGATATTTACTGAGAAATTAACGTATATCCGGCGCTTCTGTGGAATAAATTAAAAATATTCGCAATTACACTTCTCCGAATTAATCGCCACAGCTTGTCCATCGATGTGGGTTTGTGTAAAACCAGACTGGAGTATCAATCATTATCGGCGACAGGACAAACGGAGCTATAAAAACCGAGTAAACATGCCGACGATCTTGTATATTTGTTCTGTGGAGTGTCGGTTATTAATGCGTCGCTCTCTGGGTTTCGCCGTTAAAACACGGCAAGCAATCAGAGCTTTTGAGATCGTATATAGCTGAGATGTGGTCCGCATTTCCAACCAGCTTACTATTTTGCTCGCCTGTCTCTTGGTGTGTTTGGCCTACGTATCCGGACCCGGTTGAGGGTGCAGGGCAGCGCAGCAGGGGTAACTGGGACGAATGATTAATTAATTATCGACAGAAAAAGTTGCTCTCTGGAACGATTCCGAAGACAAACTGCGAGAAATGTCTCCGTCACGAGCACGCTTCAGTTTTCTTCCAGTGGCGGTGCCAGGATTTCTTGATGGGGAGGGATGAAATGAATTCATAGGAAGTTGGTGGGGTGGGGGCGGGGGCTGGGGGTAAAAAGGAGGAAAAATCAATAAACTTTGCCGAAAAAGAAAAAGGATAACAAGCAAAAAGGCAATTTTCTCCGAATTTTATTAGACTTTTACGGAAAAATAGGCTGACGAGCGAAAAAAGGTCACCCGCAGTTCCCCCCCGACTTTTACCCAAAAATAGTTTGACAAGCAAAAAAGTCCGGTGGGGGATGCATCCCCACTCATCCCCCATGCACGTGGGACCGTCACTGCTTTCTTCGGTATAGCTTCTCCTCAGCTCTTCGCGTGCTAAACGTAACAACCGCCTTCAGTGTCAACATCTAGGTTACGGCCCCCATGCACTGCCTCGCGTAGACGGGAGTATTCTGTTAACCGATGGGACTAGGGCGTTGTTTGCTCGGAGGCGTTCGACAGGCACTTGTGATATCGTTCGGATTCGAAGTCCAGACCGCATCGCTATATAGTGTTTGCTCTGGCCGTTGTGGATAATAACAGAATGGAAGCTGACTGCCCTGGTCGAACAAGACAAAATAGGGGCCTACAGCCACCCCCCTCCCTTCGATATTAGTCGTCCAAAGATCCTAGTTAACATTTGAATTTATTATGTTTTGTGCAGCTGCGCGCACAATGGCAAACGTATCTTCGTGAAACGATCGAATACTACCTTTTAAAAGAGTCAAACACCCTTGGCAAACCAAAATCCCTGGAATTTTTGCGGCGCGCCGAAGAATAGAGACTCTCGACCGCAAAAACAAATTGTGTAACCAAACATAGAAATGAAGGCTTAACGGTCGACGGCTGTTTGTAGAGCGGACAGCCAGCTAGTTAGCCTACCTTAGTACCTTTGTTACGTTACAGCATACTGTAAATAGCGGAAATCCCAAAGATTACCCAAAGACGATGCGTGGTTTGATTCTAATAGCGACACACAAGTGGTATTCGGTCTGAATACAAAACCCTCATATTCAATTAGTCGTTGTCATCGAGGTTCCGGAATAGAGGGGGAGGGCCAAAAACACATCGACATTATCGAGTTTTGAAAAAAGCCTGCAAGCAAAAACGTCGTCAAGGAATTCTTGGGCATATATTCACATCTGTATATACTAGACATCGATTTTGTTTCATTTCGACACCCCACCCCAATATCTCAATCGTTTTGCTCAAATTCTACGACTGATCCCAGCCCCTCACCCCCCGCCATCCCACCTCCGCCCCGTGATTACGCCAATGATGGTCGTTTTTCATAGCATCACTTCATTAATTATTTAATCAAATTACTGTTAATTACTATTAATTAATTGGTTGGGTAAGAAATGACAATTATCATTTCTTACTCAACCAACTGGCAGATCTTATTCGACCCGACCTGGCCTGACTTTGCGAATGACCTGAACTAATTAATGTTAGCAGTACTTCGATGTAAGAAATCCAGTGTTTATTCTAGCCACCTTGACATTGGTGGGGGAGTTTTACATGTTTGGGGGACATGGTTTGTCTGCCCAAAAACCTTGACGCAACATATAGATATTTTTTTGGAGGGAGGGGATTTTCTAACTGGGGGGGGGGGAATCTCCCCCAAAACAGTCTTAGAATAAACACGGTAAGAAATCGCTTAGAGATACGAAAGTTGGAAGAACGCCGTTAATATATAGACATATTATAATTTATCGTTTCGTTCTAGCGACAGCTTGTGTTATTAACGACGCATTGTTGCGGTGCGTGGTGGGACGCATTCAGAGGTCGAATTACCCGACTGACTGGGGCGAGTGGGGGCAGAGGTGAGGGTGGGGGCGGGGGGTAGCGGCACCGACCATGCGGCTGAATTTTTTCAGCTGTTTTGAAGGCTTTGGTTCGACCTTTCGAGTACACAATGTCGTCATCAAAGGAGACGAACAAACGGACAATCTATGCAGAGGAAGGAGAGAGCAGCAGACAATTTCTTGTCCTCTAATGACAATCTGATCATAATGATACCGATCGATTTGCCGTTCATGATCGAAAGATATATGAAGAATTAAGGACTTTGAGGGAGAAGGAGGAGGAGGAGAGAGAGAGAAATAGAGAGAGATGAATCACTAGTCGGGTAGGATCAAAATTAGCTTACTAACTATTTAAAATTACTACTACAGGAGGAGAGAGATAGAGATGGACATCAGCACAGACAGAAAGACAGACAAAAAGACAGACAGAAAGACAGACAGATGGTGAGATAGAGGGAAGAGTCATTGAGCTAATATTAGCACCAATGCGTTTATACTTCGGCACAGTGTTTTATCCAGAATCCAGGCCTTTGTGGGGTTGGGGGAATTGACTTGGCTGGAAGGGAAGAGACACAGTTCAATGCAAAATTTGTGTCAGTGCCAAAAATTTGTGTGAGGGGAATTTTGAAGTTTTTTGGGGGGAAATCCCTCTAACAGACCTGGATAAAACACTGCTTCGGCAGCCTTGACACTCGGACACACACACACACACACACACACACACACACACCCACACAAAATGGAAGCAAGAGGACGACGACCATGGCGATTTAAACTAACAGATCTCTGTAAGGAAAAACTGACGCCGCGCAATCTTTGAATGATTACGCAGTAGTCTAAACGTTCCTTTCAAATTCTCCGTCTCGAAACAGCAGCAGCAGCAGCAGCAGCAGCAGCAGCAGCAGCAGCAAAAATCAGCAGCAGCAATCATTTGGCCAATAAAATCAAAATCTTAAATCCGTCATCGCCAATAAACAAAACTATATATATATATATATATATATATATATATATATATATATAGGTGGCGCAAAAAAACCTGTCTATATTAAATGCAAACCTAAATGCGACTAGTCCGGTATATATATATATATATATATATATATATATATATATATAAATAAATGAGAGAGAGAGAGAGAGAGAGAGAGAGAGAGAGAGAGAGCGCAGGGGTCCCATGGCAGGCACAGCATCAACCTCGCTCATCTCCAGAGCAAGCGATTTCGCCGAGCAACGAAGTAGTCATCCATAAGTCGGTCGCATATATACAGGCGGCTGGGCTGCACACGCCACGTAGAGAGAGAGAGAGAGAGAGAGAGAGAGAGAGAGAGAGAGAGAGAGAGAGCACAGTATACAATGGTTTAGTGTTTCCGTTGACATCTGCGCAGTCGTCGTCGTTTGTTCCTCGCGCGCTGACGGGAATCTTCTTAAGATAAACAATTGGACGCTCGGTCCGCGATCTGCAAAACACACTCATCCGCAGCAGCAGCAGCAGCAGCAGTAGTACCCTTGTTTATGTATACGAGAGCCGCCTCCTCCTCCTCCTCCTCCTCCTCCTCCTCCTCCTCTGCATTGCATTAAAGGCCCTTAACACAGCGCTATGTACGACCGCTTTTTCCCAGAAGCTCTCGTGTCAAAATCTGTAAACGACGCGTCAGTTGAACGAGAGCTTTGACTGCATGTATACGAAACGGATGGACGGACGGAGGGCTTCCGTATAGTGTAAGTGGCCGGGGGTTCTTATCTAGAAAATGCAGGGTATATATGCTCTGCACTTGTATACGAAGCATCTGCCTCTCTTATTCGCATTAGCGCACGCACACACACACACATACACACACATACACACACACACACACACACACGCACACAGGCACATTATGCGTTATGTATTGTGCATTATACAGCAGATATTACTTAAAGCGCATTATATCTGTATATATATATATATATATATATATATATATATATATATATATATACCCATACTATATATATATATTGCATATATATATATATATATATATATATATTTTCAACTATATATATATATATATTTTATATATATAATTAATAATTATATATATATATATATGTGTGTGTTTGTGTGTGTGCGTACATGTACAGAGATGTGTATGAATGCTTCAAATAAATTCAGAAACTCCATGTAAGCACACTGGAGCAGTATTCTTCTCCGGCGAGGAAGCGGAGCTGTAGGGGAGAGAGGGGGAGAAATGATAGATAGGCGCGCAGGTATGTTGCACTTTCCGCGCGATAAGAGCGCTTAAGATTCTACCAAGTGCATTCATTAAACGGGATGAATAATTAATTATTAAGCAAATATCCGTCACTTTATCATCGTAGAGGGTATATATATATATATATATATATATATATATATATATATATATATATATGTAGTTGCAGCCTGAACGCGAGAGAAACGATACATTATAGTCCACCTATTCAATAGGCAAATATAATAGGCTATAGAATCATCGATAGGCGATAACATCCAAGTACTGCAGCTCAGTTATCTATAGATACAAACACAAATTTAGCGTCTACATAGGGCTATATATATATATATATATATATATATATATATATATATATATATATATATATATATATATATATATATTCGCAGTGGCAGTTCCACCATGTTGATGACTGGGGATGCATTCCTCTCCCCCCTCACCGAGGTCCCGGATGACCTTTTTTTGCTTGTCAGCCTATTTTCCAATGAGTTTTTAACTAAATTTAGTGAAAACAACTGCGAATTACCTTCTCTTTTTTGCTTGTCGGCGTTTTTTGTAAGGTTTATTAGCATTTAGTGGGAAAACACTAACAATGACCTATATTTTGTCTCTTTTCATTTGTTTTTTCTTCCTCACTTTGCATCCCCTATACCAACTTCCTGAAAAAACTTTTCCTCCCCCTCCCACCAAGAATTCCTGGAACCGCCCCTGCTTATTCGCTTCAATTTCGATTTAGCATCTTGTAGTCGTGCTTCTGCTCTAAAGATATTCAGATTATAATGCAGTTGCAAAGGACATGTTAATGGAAATACTGGCTGTATGCTATAAGTGAGACATGTCACAGAATTTTAGCCTTCAATTTGAATGCATTAAGAACTATACGTCTCATTATTGGTTTACGTTATATAAATATACAGTATATATACCGTATAATGCTCTAATTTATATACAGAGAAGACGCATATATAGTATACAAATATCGACTTAAATTAATCAAATCCTGTCTATCTCTATATATGGCAGGGTCGTGAGAGTGTTAGCAAAAATGTAACGCCAAATTACATAGTTTATATTAAATACAAATGTTAACTTATACCATAAAAAGTTCATCTTTGCAAAGTGGGACAATAAAATTTTCATTAATTTCGCATAAGGCCTATGTATGTCTAAATTATACATAATCTAATCCTCATGCATGCTGCAAACCTTCAATTATCGACTCATTTTGTTTCGCTTTCACTTGATTGCAATGCATAGCATTGTACGAAGTAGGCCTACTGACGCTATTGCCAGTTCGTTTGTAAAGGATTATGGTTAGGTTATAATTTGATAATTTGCTTGTTAACCCCAACCTTTGATAACTCAATGTAAAATGGACGGATATATCTAGTATCAAAATTAATAGTAATTTTTTTGGTTAATAGATTTTTAGCAGAGTCTCACAGATTTTTATATATATTTTTTTTTTTTCGGGTGGGCATACTTAAGTTTTTACCCCTCCCCTCAATTGTTGATGACAGGGACTATATGTCAAAGGATTCTCGCATGCATGCTTTGTATATAGGAAAACGTATAATTTAAAATGATGGTGTCCTATACAGTAAGTGAAACATTTTAGCTTATGAGCCCGTCGCTATAAGCTCTTATAGTCGCCGACCGGGGTTGGCCGAGGTCCAGAGGGATAATTTAAACCAATCTAATTCCAATCGGTGCGCATTACTGTATACATTAATAATTAATTATCTAAACGGTTTTTGATATATTCAATTCATAATTTTGCTCTGGTACAAATTTTAACTATAAACCACGTAAACCATATAAACCAAATAAAAATACCACATAGAAAACTTTAAGGTAGACTTATTTGGGGGCGGGTATATACCGATATACCCCCCGACGCTACGCCCCCGGAGTTGCCATATAGAAATAGCTGAAACCTGAAAGCGCTTTCAGAGCTGTCCTTCTAAAATTCAACCCGGTTCATCTTAAAGGCAAATCGCAGTCATATAAGATCATGAACCTGATCTACTGGAAACGAGATATTCTAAGGCAAAACATCCGTCAACAGCAGTCACTCCACATTCTACTGTATAGGCTCTACTCGTTGATAGACCGACAGATACGATGGTACAATCAGTAAAAATTCAGCACGCTTTAATGTCAATATATGTCAACTTATATAGCGCTATTTCAAGGCAGGCTCTTAGCGAAACTTTAATATGCGAGATCCTAAAATACTGCTGTGAGTGCGTCTTTAGTCTCGTTGCAAACGAATCAGGCTTTGTTTCTTTAGTTGCATCGTCCGAAAATTAATCGAATCATCGATTACCACTTTCGACTTTAATCGACTACTACAATCGTCCGGTCTACTACAAATCTACTAATCGAATCGACTACCACTTAATCGACTACCACTTAATCGACTACCACTTAATCGATACTACCACTTAATCTACTACTAGCGACTACCACTTAATCGACTACCTAATCAGGTGCGATCTGTAATCAAGGGGAGGGGGGGGGCAAGGAGGAATTTTCTTCCCCACTGCCCAACTACATCCCTCCTCACAGAGGTGGCAACAGGCAACCCAGCCAAACCAAATCTTCCCCACCATGCACTGTAACAGGAAAATGCATTAACCGTCAGCATGTCGGCCCCCTCACTGCTCCAGGTCACAAATCGCACCCCGCTCCTCCTAATACTTCTGAGTGAGAGAGGCGCTATATAAATATTCTGTTATATTGCGCTACGATACTGAGGCGCTATACAAATATTCTGTTATATTGCGCTACTATTCTGAGGCGCTATATAAATATTCTGTTATATTGCGCAACAATACTGTAGCATCGCTTGTTCTGCATCCGAGGCTTAGATTATCACTCTTAATAGCATTAGCGTCACCACGGGGGGCAAATGGGGGCAACCCCCCCCCCAACCTGACCCCAGACCGCCTATCAGATTCGCGCAAATCCGGTGAGGTGTTTTTGGGGTGGGGTGGGGGTAAAGAATATGACACGCAAGCCCCCATTTGCCCCCCCCAACCCAAAATTCCTGGCGACGCCACTGCTTAATAGCGACGTAGATGATTATATAATTAGAGGTACAGACGAAGCCTCTCATCTTGTGGCGTCTGTTCCGATCGAGACATTGGAAAGTGAAATGGGGAATTCGACCAGAACACGAACTTACTCTCCGCGGTCAGCCGGGCATCAAACCAACTTTGAGGTTCGGTATCGGGTTTATCTATAGCCCCTGCACGTCGCTGCATGGTTAAACTAAAAGCGAGTGTGTGCGACTGTGTGTGCGCGCGCACGTACGTGTGTCTGTCTGTCTGTCTGTCTGTCTGTCTGTCTGTCTGTCTGTCTGTCTGTCTGTCTGTCTGTCTGTCTGTCTCGCCGGTCAGGTGCAATCTGTCTGTCTGTCTGTCTGACATCTGTCCGTCTGTCTGTCTGTTACTGCTACCCGTCTCGCCGGTCAGGTGCAATACTAACCGTGCTGTGACATCTGTCATATTCCTCCTCCTGCTACTCCGAGGGAACATATTCCTCCTCCTCCTCCTCCTCCTCCTCCTCCTCCATCGAATGTATATATGGCCGCATAGATTCGCACGGGAAGCAATGATCCGGGCGACGTGCAACCAAAACTTTGGGATGCAGTTGACGGCAGATCATCCAGACGACCTGGGATTGGATATCGTGGATTTATCTCGAAAGAAGATAGCGTAGAAGGCTATAGGCCTATATAGCCTATAGCTGCTCGAAGTGCATCAAATATGCCTCTGGGGCTGAAATTGTTTCAAAAACTCCGATTCCGAGCGACAACTGACAAAATTCGATTCCGCCGAAATCGAAATATATACTGTAAAGATGAAGTCTTCAATCGATTTGCAAATTCTTAGAACCACGTTAAATAACGAAAATTATGCTATTATTGACATCAGACTTGAATACCATTTTTAATCGAAGTTCTCACAACTTAAGTCGCTAAACCAGCGAATAGCAATTTTAAA
Source organism: Metaphire vulgaris (assembly GCA_018105865.1). Taxonomy (NCBI): domain Eukaryota; kingdom Metazoa; phylum Annelida; class Clitellata; order Crassiclitellata; family Megascolecidae; genus Metaphire; species Metaphire vulgaris. The sequence continues at coordinate 3,016,862 of CM030832.1, forward strand.
AGGCATCAAAGAGATAACGATGCCAGAGTTATTTTTATCATAATTATCGGAAATATCAGACAAACAATTTTACGGGAAACGTCACTCTAAATTTTAAAGACATAGGTGGATCTTATGGGTGGTTGGGTGCGGGTGGGGGTAGTGTCCCACAACCTCCTTCAAACTTTGTTTGAAAAAGTGAGCGAGTGTCATCTTTTAATTGCATTTAATTAATTTTTAGCAGCGTGCACAAATTCAAATGGAAAGGGCGAGACGAGACAAAATGGGGAATGAAACACGCAAAGTGCTTCCTCCCCCCACCCCACCGAAACCGTGAATCCATGGACCTCCCCCCCCCTGTGCAAAAAGTTTCTTTTGCAGTTATTGTGGAGATAGGCCGACAATCAATTCATGGCTTCTTTGACACGGTGATGTTTATATTATACAACGATGTTATGTTCAATTAATGAGTTTATCGGATCACGTTAAAACCCCGAAGCTGATAACAGCGAAAAGCTGATCGAGAGAAAACATCAAATATAGCTTTATAGTTTGTACGAACGTCAAAACATTGTGGAACAATGTTTACTTGAGGCAAAAGTATAGGTACCGTCGGCCCTTCGATAAGATTAGTGGTTTGTTGCGCTGAAGAACTTGTCAATGATTAGTTCTGAATCTGCTAAAATCTACTGTTTTTCTCAAGATTTAACAGCCTTCCTGTTTCTTAATCATGAATACATGATAATTTATCATAAATTCGAAAATTTAGTAGTCTTGTGACTTCGAAGACACCTCTATGTAGGAGCAGAATAGTTTTGAAATGCCACGAAAGTTTCAAAAATCTTTGTAGCCCTTAGGCCTATCTTCACAATTTAAAATATGACTCGTTTCAAGTTTAAAGTAGAGCTTAATAAATGAACTTCTAAAAATAGTCTAGTTTCTTCCGGTATATCTTCAAGCAGCCATTTGTTAAATATTCAAAATCGTGGGCGGCAAAACCACCAGGGGCGTGGCGAAGAGGGGGGGGGTAAATCGGTATATATATGTACCCTCCAAGAAATCAGACAACCTTAAAATTTTAATGTATTTTTAAGATTTTCAAAGTTTTTAAGAATTTATATCCCCCCAAATTACATTATACCCCTAAATCAAATTCCTGGCTACGACCCTGAAAACCACTGTTCTGGCTTTGGAAAATATTGGGACGGCAGGGCCGGACGAAATCTTCGCCCTTATTACCTAACTGCGGAATATACTTTTAGAACAATCGAACAGATTACGGCTGCGGCTACTGCTGCTGCTGCTGCTGCTGCTGCTGTTGCTGTTATCTCGCCCTCAGCGTCTACAGAACGAGATGATCCAATTTTCCCAGTTGAAAGAAATTACTCAAGACGCCATCTGCACCTCACATGTGCGCCGCGGAAGACAGGGTCTCACACGATGCTCGATAAGGAAGGTACTCTGAACTCGAAGAGTGCTTTTTGCGCGCGCGCGCGCGTGTGTGGTTGTTATTTCTTTAAAAGTCTCGCAACATTCCTGAACGATGATTAATTGCAGAAGATTGGTTGATTATTATAGTGGTTTTCACACAGGCATCCTCCTCCTCCTCCTCCTCCTCCTCCTTCTCCTCCTCCTCCTCCTCCTTCTCCTCCTAAAGCACTCGAACTCACGTTATTACATCAAAACCACAACGCCACCCCGTAGAAGACGCAAAAGCGGTGCATTGGCTTACAGATATATATATATATATATATATATATATATACCCTCCCCGCCCCAGTACAATCAGGTAAATGATTTGACGCAAATTAAAAAAATACGGAAAGACATCATATACAGTTTATCAAGAGTGTTACTTTTGTAAGGTAAGGTTTGTTTTCGAAAACCAGTTTTCTGCGGAATTTTTCTCGCCAGCAACGAGGGACAAGAAGTTCTATTCTAAGTTCCTCTCATTTTCTTGAACCACACGGGTATAGCATCTTTCCTAACGTTTAGCGCGCGCAACTTGATGTATTCCGTCCTGAAGCTTACGGCACTGTAAGAATAATTTCTTATTGCTGGGAGCTATCGTCATTTTGATTTTATGTGTTTACTGCGAAATAACGGTATTGCTTAGGTCGGCTCGACGTCACCCAGAATCCGAACCGGATCTACGCAGACGATTTATGACAACGCAGGCGCGCTAGGCGACAGTTCCCCGTCGACGATGGCGCTTAATTGAGCGTGGCTGTATCGTGTAGGCCTATACCCGGGGCGCCTTTGATACGCGAACCATTTGTGAGGAAGGGCTGAAATATCGGGGCTGGAACTTTACACCACACCAGACGTTATCACTCTGACCTTTCGAAATCGACAAATTCCTCGCTTATGATGTCAACTCTTGCGGCGGGGTGTTTTACCTTTATCATCGTCGAAAAAACCTAGAGTTCCCAAAAGCGCTGCGTAATAATTAATGAGTCCATGCGCGAGAGAGAGCGCATGATGAAAATCGTATCTTCGCGTTATATCGAAGCCCTCAACATCCGCGGAGTATTGGAATAACATGTTACCATGCCAGACAACAGGGATAATCAGCCTACAGTACAGATGCAATTGCCAATTGGTACTACGTCGCATGAGCTTATATTGAAGAAAATCCTTCGCGACATATAATAAATTATGCACTTCTATAGCACCAGTTCTAATACTCAAAGATATCAATCGATGGTACTCTGAACCAGTGTTTCCCAAACTGCGGGTCGTGACCCAAAAGTGGGTCGCAGGGCTCAGTCTATAGTGGGTCGCGGGGTAGCGCGAAATTAGATTCGAAAGTGTCATTTTCTAACCAATAGCCTACCACAATGTCACAAACCTTGAAAGTTGCAAGTAGGCACAGGTTTTAAGAAATTTATTGTCTACGATCATTCATACACGGCTTATATTAAAATGATTAGTGTTTGTCCAATTTTAGTTGACACTAAGTTTGCAGGGTTGCGACATGCTACAAAGCCGTTGAAATGGTCGCAGTCCCAAAAGTTTAGGAAACCCTGGCCTATAGTACTCTTAAAAATCTTAATCTTATTTCGCAAAAACGCTAGGAAAGCGTATTCCGACCATTTTGCTCTGAAACTCCACTAACAATAGTGACTGTACCATCAAAATTGATTTGTACCTGGCGGTTAAGCGATTTTGCCATACTCATAGGATTTTTAAGACGCGTAACAAAGGTATGTTCCTGGCAAAATTTCAAGAAGATAATTTTCAAGAAATTTCAATATCTATTTCTCTCAGTTTGTCATATTTGGCAGAAATATGAATAATTCTGCCTATTATATTTGCCATATTTTCATTCGAATTGAACTAGAGCTTTTGTTTTGCCATTTATTCAAAATTCAGAAGATTCTCTTTTCAACTAACGTTCGCCAGATGGCCTAATGCATTTTTAAATATTACATGCTATGACTTGGGTCGCGGCACGTTACAAAACCGCTTAAGTGGGCCGCGGTTCCAAAATGTTTGGGAAACCGTGCTCGAAACGGTAAGACAGACTATGCTGGCGAGATCATCAAGAATAGATAAGAACGGGTTTCATCTATTAGATAATTAGCCACAGTCGAATCGCGCCTTGTTACAATCAATAGATAACATACACTATCTAAATCGATAATGTGGAAGTTTAAGTCAAACATTGCCGAGTAATTGTGATGTACGATCTTGTTGAAATTTTAGAAGTAATTTTTATGCGCATTTTGGAAAATTATGACTCGCAATAGACGTTCTCTTTTAGTGAAGTATGAAAAATTTCTGATAAATTTGAAAGTTGCATTCAAAATAATCACAAATTAAATATTACCAAATTTTTCGCGCTGTTTTCGACAACGAATACCAACCTAGACGAGGGAGTGGCAAAACCCGCGGGCCGCATGCGACCCGCCGACTGCTAATTGATTTCCCCTCTGGCGTCCACAAACTCCACCCAGGTTGCAGGCTGTGAAAAACGTACCGTGAATATTTCGCAAGAAACTCGACAGGTTGAAAGAAAAGTGTTGGAAATGAGATAGTTTCGATTATTTTATTTGCTGTGGAATGCTTCGGGTCTCTCCCCCCACTCCCCCATCCCCCATCCCCCGATCAACAGCGTCGACGATCGAAAAAAGCCCTGGAGCAAAATCTCGGGTCCTTTGAATTAGAGGCCATTATTTATTATCCAATGCCCTGATAAAAGGCTCCTAATGGGTACAGTTTGACGCCTGGCGAGTGGAAGGCTAAAGCGTATAGGGGAGAATTCGGGGAAACTGCAATAAGAAATGCTTAAAAACCAATCGAACTTTCTTGTACATGATTAAAACATGGGTTCATCCATACAGTATAGCGCGTACGTACTGTGACGGGGATTGGGTTTAGAAGATTTTGCGTATGTATGGTGTGCAAACGGGGGGGGGAGTAGGGTTGAAACTGTGCCTTTTGCGTAAGTACTGTAGGGATGAGCCCCCAAGTACGGTATAATCGGTCTCGTTAAAAACCTTCAGCGCATTAACTTAACAAGTATCTAGGTTTTTATGAAACGTAAGTGCTTGCTTTCTATATGACCCACACCAAAGAACGGGTTAATGCCGTATATATTATCTACTAATACAGACGTAGAAAACTGTTATTATCAAACATAAAGCAGAGCCTAGCCCTAGCCCAAGCCCCTAGCCCAAGCCCCTAGCCCTAGCCCCTAGCCCTAGCCCCGATCTTTGGCGTTATGCTATCCGACGCAATATTTTGTATTTGCGTCATTTCTTCTCATTACGACGATATAGAAATAAGTTTACGTCGAACAAGAGAACCCATTCTGGGTCCAGATAAGAAGCGAGTCTCGGCAACCTTATCTCGACCTATGTGACCTGCGAGTGAAGGGAGGTCCTCCTGATTAAATAGATAACAATTTTATGCCGCGATGTCTCAACGTATAGGCTATAAGGGACTGTCCATTAATTACGTCAACAATTACAGTGTAACAGATATATACGCGGAACCGAAATGAATGAATCAATGTATTTGGCGCCTGGATTCCGTGAGATTTTGATGGTAGGGTCGGACAAGGAGGAGGAGAATGAGGAGGAGAAAGAAGAACAAGAACAAGAACAAGAAGAAGAAGAGGAAGAACAAGAACAAGAAACGTTCAACGCGTAGCACAATTAGTCACGAACGCAATCCATTGTTTATTTTGACGGTGACGTATACGCGCACATCCGATTCCGACCAACCGTCACTGAAGATGCGCAGCACGGCGTACCGTCCCACCTTCGCCCCCCCCCCATCCTCCACCCCCAGCCCACAAATTTCGAAAAGTATCACGGAGCACTTAAACCCCCTCGCCGATCCACTCGTGTCCCGCCCCCGTAAACAATCGAGCGAGGCGAGACGCCCCTCCCTCCAGCGACGGATGCGTGTACTAAAAGTCAAACGAGTATATATTTCAGTTGCGCTAAAAGTCAAGCATCCCTCTAATCTAACGTCCTAGTACACATGGATGCCGCTAGGTGGGGTTTATTCCGCCGCCGGATGGCTTTGCTCTGAAGCAGCAAAGCTTATAAAAGCTGAACAAACTGTTTACGTACAGTATATACATGCATAGCGGGAAATTCTTAATCATCTGTATACATTTGTCTTTGCAGATGGTCCCTTGTAATGTACATTATTATTGTTGTTTTTGCGCATTCAATTTAAGACCCATTAAATGTTTTCCGCGAAAGCATATGCTAGACATAGGCGGATAAGGAATCAATCTCTGTCTGTCTGTCTGTCTTTCTTTTTCTATGTCTCTCTCTCTCTCACTCCGTCCATCCCTATTAAGCCAATAACCTTTGTTTTAATGCGCGCATACGGTTTTAGCCGTCTAGTAGTTTATTTTGCGACGCGGCTTTTGATTGCCCGCCGCCCTAAATGGAGATTTACTTTACCGCGGGAAGGGGAAAGGGAGGAATCGTTTAGATTGCGGCAACAAATTCTTTGAAACGTAACACGCAGTACATCGATTGAATTTACTGCACGATAATAATAACTCGCATTATCATCTGGTCCTGATTAATATAGCGCCCAGCTCGACGACAGATTTCGTGTGAAATTTCTGCGGTCGTGTTTCAGCGTGACGCTGGAACCAATTAACATTTCTTTTTGTTTCACCGACAAGTAACGTTCCTCCCACAAATAGCTGAAGGCGAAATCAATGCGAACATTGATATGGCGCATATATATAGTCATTCGCAGTTCCCCTCCCAACACACACACACCCAACACACACACACACACACACCATAAAACAGCCCAATTTGAAGCCAAATTGAAAAACAAGAGGACTTCAATGAAGTACTTGAAATAAAGCGTAATAGAATTTCCAAATTTTCACAGAACGAGCAGATAACTTGAAAGAAAAGTTAGGTGAAATCCTAACTTCGATCACATTCTTAACAGCCATTGCGCTTACATACTTACTTGCCTAACTTACAACGCCATTTTCTAACGATGATAATTTTTAATGTTTGTAATTTTAATAATAATTGTAAAAATGCATGGATGGATAGCATCATATTGCATATCGCGACGTGGTTCATAGGTCAGTAAAATCCCAGCTTAGAGATTCCGAATCTCAGGCAATATTGATACACATAAATTCACGACAATGCCCGAGGCTTTCCTAAATTTGTAGCCTGTAATTGTAAATGTAAATCTGTAATCCGATAGGGGACACACATATTGGATACACTGGTCGAAAGCTCTTCAGATTCAAACGAGTTTGTCGTCGCAGGGCGTTGGCGCCTTCAATACCTCTGAAATTCGACCCGAAAATCGGTAAGAAAACGCCACTTGTTCCCTTTGTTTATAATTCTATCCTGCCTAATAACTCTAGTTTTTCCAAACCGGCGACGCGCGCGATCCGAAGGTTTTTCCACGCACACAAAACAGCCTAAAATGACTGCGTTGACAGACATTTTACCGAAAGTGTCGGGCTTTGTAAAATGCCGAATATATTGGACCGTTCATAGTTGCGACGTTTGAAAGGCATCACGCCCTTAGATTTGGCTAATTATGTGTCTTTCGTTGCCCCCCTCCCCAGTCCATCTGCTATATAGCATCGCGTATTACGTCGTTTTGAAGAAAGATATGAACACACACAGGCTGTGCTAGACATACGAAACGCTTTGAAGTAGTCGTAGATGTCGAGATTAAGAAAGGCGAAAAAACTATGACAAATATTTAGACACGAAGAGACCAAAAGTCACACAAACAAACGATTTAGTAGGATAAGCACATATAATAGGCGGTGAAAAGGGGAGAAGTGCTCTCCGAAGACTTCGCTAAATAGAGTTGTTCGCCTTGTCTTTTGACGCGAATAATTCCAAGATATTCGCATAAAGTGAATCATTCTCTGCCCGCGGTTAGCATACTCAACGGACTGACAAAAAAACCAGTCAAACTGAGTGCCGCCGATTTGCTGGTTAGAATGTTAGACGAACCGTTCTAAACCCAGTTCAGAGTGGCATTCGAGTCAGACCAGCTGAGGTGGTGGAGGAGGAGGAGGAGTAGGTGGTGAAGAATCAGAATAAGAGTGAGAGAATTTCTAATTATTTCATTGCGCCAAATAAGTTAGCTCTGACGGGCCAGGAACATCGCATTATATATATATATTTTTATGCTCTCGGTACTTATATATATATATATATATATATATATATATACCTAATTGTGTGCGTTTCTCTATGCAAGTGAACTCGACGACCAGCGGGCATTGGGGTCAATTTAAAGGGTGCGTAGGGGTCAAAAGGTCAATCAGGGAAAACGTCCGGTGTAAGGATAAACGAACACGGAAACCTTAACTCCAGAAAGTTTAGCCACAAACTAGGTTTAAACAATCTGCCGCCGTAGACTGAATATTTAGACAGACGACCCTCCAAATGTCACTCCAAATACCCTTCTCTGTCTGTCTGTGTCTCTCTCTTCGTCTCGTGTTCTGTCCGATGAGATGGACTATACTACAAGCTTAGTAAACAATGCTGTAAGTTCAAAGGTCAATAGGTCTTTGTGGCTTGGGGGGTTAATATAGCATCAATCGGGGGTTATTCCGATGGCGATAAGCGGTTGAAACTTTGCTCTGCGAACGCACATTATTTATTTAGCGCGCTCCGTTTTCACGAATAAGTATGAGTATATACCAAGTGTGTTTGTCTGTGTGTGTGTGTGCGTGACTGCGTGTGCGTGCGACAACACAGGTGAGAGCACCATCGGATACTTGAAATTCGGGTCGTGTCGAAACGGAAGGAAACAGATTTGCCGGTCAGCAAAAACCAGTCAGTCAGTCAGTCATTCGTCCATCCATAAGCTCCTAAAATCTCTGAATAACCAAATTAACTGGCCGGCCGGCCGGCCGGCCGGCGACCGAAGCGCCGCTACCGCCGACGGTTTTAGAATTTCAGGATCGCGAGAATTAATTGCCGAAACATTCAACAGATAAAACACAAATTTATGCGCACAATAAATAAAGCCACATTGGCGATGATGATGATGATGATGATGATGTATGCTGTGTAGAAAGACAATCTCGCCAATGGTTAATAACTTGCCATCACCCATTGCGACAACGATGCCGACTCTCGAATATATTGAACAAAGTTTTGGAAGTATATATTAAGCGACTGTTGCTGTAGTGCCATCGCTCACGGCGCTATAAAAATTGTCTCAATAAGAATAATAGTGTGCTTCTATAGCACCGGTTATAATACGCAAAGGGTGACAATCACAGGGGTACCTTAAAACCACGCGCAACATAACAGGTAGTTTCAAGTAAACATGGTTCGATGATGATGATGATGATGATGATGATGATGATGATGATGATGATGATGATGATTATGGTGATGATAATGATGATGACGATGATGATGATGACGATGATTATGATGAGGAGCTTGCATGCAACAAGAAAGACAGGAACATTGATTTTACGACGCATTCAACTTAGTTCTCCGTCTCGGCGATTTCAAAAAGGCGCAAATGACCTCAAAATCGTAAGTAAATAAGTAAGTAAGTAAAATCTCGTGAACTTATGTAGCGCTTTCGAGAGTAGTGCCGCACCGTAGCTGCTTATTGTTAGGCGGAGTATAGAGAAGATCGCGGTTTCTGGTTTCCATCGGACGATAAAACGAGGACCAGAAAGTCCATATTTAGCTCGTTCCTAGAGGAGAGGAGAGAAGAGCCAGCCCTATCGACCCGCGTTCGTTATCGTCTCGACCAGCAGAAGTCGCTTCTGGTTTCAGTATGCATTCAAGCATGTTGTTCTCCGAATCCAGATCCACACACTCCAGGATCCATCAAAACGTAAGTATCATCCACTCATCCATCCATCCATCGATCCATCCAAGCATCCATCCATCCGTACCATCTATCCATCCATCCATCCATCCATCCATACATTCATACATCCATCCATCCATCCATCCATTCCAGAACCACCACATCATCCTTCCAACGGGTATGCAATCGGCAATGGTCATTGATGGCCGTTAAGACGATGGCAGCAGTGTTGGGGGTGTAAAATATCCCTGAATCCCATTGTCTGAACACAAAGTGTAATGGACTTGGCATATCTTTAGCGCCTCGACTTGAACAACACGATAGGTTTCAGTCGACAGTCCCTTCGAGTGGGGTGTGGAAGTTTATCTTCTACAACTGTATTCACCTCCTCGACGTTGTCAAATCGTCTCTTTCTGCTGGTTTCTCTCTTTTTTGCGTATACCTGGACAACGCTGTCTTAGCTATCGACTAGACAAACCTACTATAGAATGGGGCATGATGTATATACTGTAGATACTGTAGCAGTCTAAAGAGTAGAAACAAGAAAGTTGCTACTCTTTAGACCGCTATCTATACACCATGTCTCATTCTAATAGATTTTCTATGAGCATCCTTCTTTTCTTTATCTTTTGAGATAATTTCCGTGTGTTACTGTACTCCTTTACTGGCTACCATGACCAAAATTGGTTTTTCTAAAAGTTGAACTTTCTAAACAATTTGTAAGACTTAACATCCTATATAGGCCTACGTCACTTTGCAAAAAGGGTGTATAGAGATATGATACTGTCGTCAGTTTCGTTTTAAACGGATGTCCACAATAAAAGCATCTATTTATTCCAGCTGGCTGCAGGGTCTCACGGAGAGATAGATAAACCTACTATACTACTGTACTGCTACTACTATACTACTGTTGTTGCTAAGTCGAATGATAGCTAGTTAATGCCATCGCAGTGAAATCTTACGCAATTTCGTAACCTCTTATGGAAATGTAGCACCATTTAATCTGTCGTTGTATACTCGGATAGAACCAGTTTTTTTGCAATTTTGACGCACGCACAAAGACTGATCTCATGGGGCTCCAACTATCAATGAATAGGGACCTCCCACTGTAGCTGAATAGGGGGTGTTCATTATTGACGTCAACAAAATAGGGAAGGGGTTTGATAGGCCTTATCAAATTTCGTTTTCTACTGTAAAGGCGATCTATGTCAGTAGACCAATTGTCGTGGTAGACCAAGTGTCGTAGACGAAAAGTCTGTAGATGAATTGTCGTGGAACCGGTTCTCGCATTGTGGTTGTGACGCAGGGCTGACCCTACTGGACCACTTTAAACCTTGTTATATTATATTATTATATTGGTTCCAAGTGTCGGTAGACCAAAACTCTGTAGACGAAGTGTCGTGATACCGCGAGAACCATTGGAGCCCCCGGTCCTGCTATTCGGGCTTGTACACTGATGGTGGGTTTAGCGCAAAACCAATGCGATATTTGTATCGGAATGCACGTAGAAGTTTGGTTGCCCTTATACGCTGTAGTCCTTGCAGCACTGCTTCATAGCTAAAAACACACTATTATTACTCAGCAAATACCGTACACTATATCATAGTAAAGCAAAAAATAGCAGAAAGCGGAGTCACTAGACTTTTTCCTGGGAGTTTGTGGGCCACTCTACTGGTCGAGGCGAGCCCCCCCGTGAGAGTGTGAACATTTGGAGTGAGAGCATTCAATCCAATCCCCCTGTCTCGTAATAATCGAAAGACAGCATCGCGCGAACCACGCATGCAGCACCTACCGGCAAATCTTTCTATCTGCTTCCCGTCGATCCAGAGAGCCATGCGGTCCGGCTGAGGGGCCTTCATCCTGGCGCCGGTAGACGACGTCAGGGCAAAGCAGACGAAGACGACGCCGACCGCATGGCGACATCTGTCGATAGAATTCTTTCTCGGCGACATTTCTTCACTCTCTCTCGCTCGCTCGAAGTCGTCGAATGTCGCAGCCAAAACGCAACTATAATATTTTTACTAATTAATCCAAGAAGTTCGATTTCGTCGACGTCTTCAGACACTTTACCACTGAAATCCGAATCAGACAGAGAGGGGAATCAAAAAGCTACCTACCTCTAACAATTAATCGCGCCTACGAACCTATACATTATCGCTTCCAACGACGCAGTATGCTTTCCAAAGGGAGCTAAACTGATTCGTCATCTAGATCTGTAAAACGCGCGCGCTCTATCGCCGATATAAACGCATTTGAAAGAGTTGTAATAACCCTACCAAGCACGATTGATTCGCCCTGCGCTCTCGAAGGATATAGATGACCCCGAGTTAAGCCCTTATATATATATATGCCTCAGTCACCTCTCTCTCTCTCTCTCTCTCTCTCTCTCTCTCTCTCTCTCTCTCTCTCTCAGCCTTCGATCGAGAAGCGGTAGGCAGTTTATACATCATTGAGACACCAGTAAAAACCTAGACAAATTGCGCATATACACTGTACATTCACTTTCGTTTAAGTCTTTCGCCTAGTATATACGGTGACTGTTCAAGATTCACCGTAGACTGCAGTTTTTTCCCCACTGAAATACTCTTTAACGACAGCTAAAATCACACGCACAACTGTCGAAATAGTTGACATTTTAAATGAGTGAATTTTGCCCAAAGCGATTTTTAAAAAACTACTAAAAATTAGGAAAGAAAATTAATTTTTATCTTCAGAATATTCAAACGCGGAAGCTCAAACCAACCCGCGGAAACTATAGGACATCGACTTTCAACGTTTTGAAACCAATTGAGCTTCTTATTCTCGCGTGGCAACTTTTAAATCTCTGATGGAATATTGGTAAAACATAAACGGAAACAAAGGCGACGCTATATGACGTCATGTTATTTCACTAAACTGAGAAATGACGTCACCACATAGTGTCATCTTGAAAATGACGTCATACATTAAACGGACTCCATCGGATGCATATAACTCCGCATCTGAAGAGAAACTTATAAAGCTTTTATTTGCTCTCTAGTCGTCTAATCTTAAACTTCTATAGCGCCAGTGCATAATACAAAGAGGTATCGGCCGATGGCAGATGCCTTGCAAATCAAAATCAAATTTGCTCTGACGAAAATATATTTTGCGAAATTATAATTAACCTGTCCGGCGGTTGTAACTCGGCTACGTAATGTACAATGAAGAGCTGGCGACGCAGGTGGAAAAATGCGACTTGATGGCATGTTACGGAGAAAAAACTGGGACTGCGAATATACAGTATATGTACAGTTAGCACATTTTCTCTATATTGGAAAGCAAATAAACGCATTCTAAGATCACTCTTTATTTTAATAAATAATTATGCAACACGATATAGATTTCAACTGACTCCTACCACTTTCCAACCCAATTAGACGAATTACGAAATATTTTTTTTAAAAATATAACAGCAGTACGTGACGTTGATTCTGGCCAATGGACCATCGACCAATGTTGAGTTAAAACTAATGAAAGTTAGATTCTAAACTTCTATTAATTATTCTTCTATTATTCTTCTTCTTCTATTATTCTACTATTATAATTATTTGCGCTTCTTTTTCCTCGCTTCCTCCTTCTCCTTGGCCGCTAGAATCTCGGCCGCTTCTTGGGCCGCCTGTTCCTTCTTTTTTCCCAGGGGGGTACGTACGAACCATGCCTACAACAAAAATGGACCTTAATCACCGGATCCTATTCTGCGCAAACATGGACTGACTGGGTCCGTCCAGGTGTCACGGTTTAGGAAATTGTAATGTAGTACGGTGGGTTGATTTGGGTCAAGTAACCATTATTGCTTTCACGGGGTTGGGTCTGGACCACGATAGGTTGGGTTTGGGTTGGGTTCTTAAAAACGGACCCATGTCCATATTTGACTTTACGCTCACCCACGGACTGATGCCAAGCTGCTAAAATGGCGCTATAGAAGTATTTAGGTGGTCAGTTAGGTTTCTGCATAATCTGCTTATGCACGGCGATTATTCTGTGTACTCGTATACTGCAGATGGTCACAGCAGAGAAAAATGCGCCAAATTTTGCACAATTGAGTTAATCCATAGAATAGGCGGAATTTTCGAGAAAATAACAAAAGTGAGACAAGGATTTTGTTGACCCAACGCATTTTCACGAATGCGCAGTAAACTCCCAATGACTTTGATTGTGCGTCAGAATCGGTAAAGGTCAACAACCATGCAGGGTGGCGCAAGAAACCGGACTAGTCACATTTGAGTTTGCATTTAATATGGCCCGGTTTCTTGCGCCACCCTATACTGTAGTTAGTACACGAAAGAGTTTCACACGTCGCGCAGAATAGGTTACCAGAAAACATATAAAGGCCTAAGATTCCGGAAAAAAACTATAAAACATTAAATCTAATTAAATTTAACCTGTTCCGTAATTGATGGCGTCACTAGAGTTGATGACAAAGACAGTAGTTTTTCCCTACTACAGTACATTCCTAATATAATCGGTCTTAATTAATATACAAGCGGAACTTCGCGCGACATTGGCAACAGTATAAAATTGGGAACAGTACAAAACTATTTGAAAGTATAGAATTCCCTTTCCCGTTTTGGTGTCACCCCGTGTCAGGCTGCAATCGGCAGCGACGGTTCCAAGAATTCTTGGTGGGGGGTGGGATGCAATGAATTTCTAAGAAGTTGGTGGGGGAGAGATGCAATGAAACCCCGAAAAAGTTTGACAGGCAAAAAAGGTCATTAGCAGTGTTTTCCCAGTAAATGTAAATAAATCTTGCCAAAAAAGGCTGAAAAGCAAAAAAAGAAGCTCGGTGGGGTGGAGAAGTGCATCCCCAGCAGTGTTTAATCTAGGCCGTTTCCGGGGGGAATTGCCCTTTCCCTCCCCGAAATTTCAAATTCCCCCCGGAAATTTTCGAATACTACATGGACTAACAGCGGCCCCTAGCAGAATTCCCCCGGCTTTGTCAGTTTCCCCCCTTCCGGCCTTTTCAGTTCCCCCCGGAGTCCAGGAGTCTAGATTAAACACTGATCCCCAGTCATCCCCCAACGTGGAACCGCCCCCTGGCGATCAGCACACCCCCTTCCCCCTCCCCGCCAACTGGCTCCGTACCGGATAGGCTTCCTCTTCTTCCTTGAAGACGGGAATCAGTTTCGAGAGTGGGATTATGAAGTCGTCGGCCACCAGGGGCTTCTCCTCGAGTCGCCTGAGACGCGACTCGGTCAGCACCGTGGCGCAGACGGTGTCTATCATTCCCGGTGTGTAGCCGTCGGACACCTTCGCCAAACAGCTCATGTGCAGATCGGGGGTCACCGTGCCCCCGTGTTTCGCTATGATCGACCTCCACAACACTAAAACCGGCAGCGAAAAAACTAATGTAAACGTTCGATTATCTGGCGCTTCGATTACATACAGTGGCGGGGTCCACATGGGGCACGAGCCCACCCACCCCCTTATCGAATGCCTGGCCTCTCAGTAGCGCCCCCTGTTGGGACCCTATGCTTACTACTACAAATACTTAGCAACAAATAGTTGGCTCCCATGCTTAGAAGTTTCCATCCCAACGGCCCCCCACTTGCCAAATCCTGGAGCCGCCACTGTTCGATTATAACGAACCTCGGCTTAAAATGCAACTACGCAGACAGCTGCAGTCTGTCTCCAGCAGCGAACCCAGGCAGACGGATCAGCTCGGCGCAGAGTTAAAACAGTCGTTCTTACGCTAATAGTTAGGCCTATTTCAGATTTGTTAGAATTACAATTTTAAAATATCGCAAGTTTCTCCAAATTTCTCTCATCGTCACATTTATGACCGGCAGTTTATTTATTAATTCATAATTTGATTAATTAATTATTTTGTGGTCGTTGGCATCCCAATTAAATTTTATTAATTCTAAAACGTCAACGATTTATCTATTTATCTGCGAACACCTCTTCTCTTATTAAGGTTCGAAATAGTAATCAAATAAGTGTCAAGTTCTCTCTCTCTCTCTCTCTCTCTCTCTCTCTCTCTATATATATATATATATATATATATATATATATGATTTCCGTCGAATTCGTAAACGTTCTGATCAGAACGACAAAGCCTTCGCGAAGACAGATAGATAGCCCAACTAATGAGGATAATCCCCTATTTTGCAAAGCGCTCCACTTGCATGAAATACCCATTTGACAACGTCGTATATATATATGACTCGTGTACAATGTATTCATGTAAACCCGATTTCGTTACAGACCATGTCTTGACGCGTAATCCGGTCGGGGGATCATGATGACCTTCTCGTAGGTCTTCATCATCGGCTTCATCTCGCCGTGGAACGGTGTATTCGTCGTCCCGATGAGCAGGACGCGATCGCCCGGTTTCAGGAGTTTCAAGAGCTTCGGCAACTCCTTCTTAAGCCGCTTGGGGTCCGACTTCGAAGACATGGAAGAAAAAGAAGAAGAACACGTTTACGTAATGATCATGGATGGAAAATAAATCGCCGAGTGAGTCCCAGGGTCTGTTTTAAGGAGAATTTATCACTGCAACTAACTCAGGAAATTTGTGGACATCCGCGCAAAAAACAAACAAGCAAAAAGGTCGTCCGAAAAATCTAGCACTGCACAAAGCACAGAAAATGGAATTTTACCACTGCACGTTTTCATTTTATCACTGCACATTTCATGTATCACTGCACGTTAAAACAGGCCCTGGGAATCATCGTCGCTGCGAAATGGATGACTAATTGACTATTATACAGGAAAGTGAGAAAAAGAACTTTGCCCCTGTAAGATTTTTTCCACCTCCGGCTCTCCTTTTATGCTTTAATAAAGCGCATACATAAATCGTTGAGGTATACGAGCACCAATGCCTATGTTTTCAGGAAATTGGATTTCTGATTAGGGGTAATTAATGGACAGCCCCTTAGTCTCAATTGCAGTGCTGCCCATTTATTATAGAAATCTTTATTCGCAGACGCAGATAACATACGATAGACATCGTTCTTAACTAACTGTTACACATTCTGTTATTATACAATCGACAAAATAAAGTGGTTTCTTAAAAAACCGAAGTGTAAAAGAGTGTTGACGATTGCTAACAATATCATGTATTGGATTCAATCCAAGAATTTCACGAATACAATCAATTGTTATTTTATCATGAGCATCAAAGGTTTTGCATACAGCTATAATAACGTGATTTCGAGTGGTTTAGGAGACATTAGCTTGTGTGAAAGTCTCTATAATTACTCTTAACATCTATAGTAATAGCCATAGTATCTATAGTAATAGTAATTATAATTATATATATCTTTAATAATATAGTCATCTATAGTAATAGTAATTCTCCTAAATAACTTTTGAAACTATTTATTGTTCCATCATTTACTGCCTTTTCGTCCAAAACTAGATATAAACTGAACATTTAGCATTTCAAATCATCAACTAAATCACACCTATTTGTTGGGAACGTACAAACTATCACGAATTAAACAAACTTAATTGAGTTCATTTGTCAGACGACAATTTCGACACCGTGCCTTCCCCCTTCCTACCGATGGATGCGAAATGTAGGTCTATCATGTTTCAAACCTTTTCATCTTTCGGAAGCTTCTTCCGGAACATTCTTTCGCAATTCTTGATGAAAAGGACGGAAGGTTGAAGTGCTAGGGCGACCTAGAAGTGCATTCCCGAAGGATCAGGTAAAAACCTTAACCCATAATTATTAAAATTTGAGGTTTCAATACAGTCAAACTAAATTATCGCGATTACTATTATTATAGGCGCTATAATTTTTCACTCGATCCACCATAAGCATAGACAGATACAGGTATTACGGTACTATTCTCCCCATTCAATGCGCTATATAAATTCACGCGATCTCACTTACTTACTTAATGGTCCGTCGAAATATGTGTACATATTGGATTTGACAATGGGAGAGATTACGATTTAAACCAGAGTGGCCAGCGACTGGTGTCAAGAACATTATTAAAATGGCGCTATAGAAGTTCGATGATGATGATGATGATGATGATGAACCGATTAACTGGTCTTGGCTGGTGTGCCGACTGTGGGGCCATACCCCCTCCCCGAGGCAAACCCGAGATTACAGTTCGTACGGTACAGACAACGACCTTGACCGAATGACCTTGGGCTGACCTTGAATATCATACTGAGCATAATTTTCATTCCCGACTTTCCCGGATATCTGCCGACGAGCTTTTCCGGCGTCAGGTTGAACAGATTGGCGCCGGTCTCCGTGCAGACGGTGTGCACCAGCATCTGCTTACCGGTTCCGTGCGGACCGGTCAACATAATCGATCGAACGTGAGGTCCTTTCTCGTGAACTATTACAGAACCTTCACAAGAACAACAACGCGCATCGTCAAATCTGCGAAACTTTCTCGTCTTAATACGCCATTGGGGGTGTGGGGTGGGGCGTGGGGAGGGGCCGGACCCAGTGTTTAATCTAGACTCCTGGACTGAAACTGAAAAAACCAGGGTAAAATTGACAAAGCCGGAAAGAATTCTGCTAGGGAGCTGTTGTTAGTCCATGTAGTATGCCAAAATTTCCGGAGGAAAATTTGAAATTTCCGGGGGTGGGGGGAGGGCAATTTCCCCCTCCACGGAAACGACCTAGATTAAACACTGGCCGGACCCCCAGTGTTGGCAAGGACCGGTCGTGGGGTTTGCGCAAAGCCGTTGAGAAATTTTGTGATGGGGTGGGTAGCACGATCGAAGAGAATACGCGAATGTGGGAAAAACTCGGCGACGACCTCTCTTTTGGTCGTCGGAACCATTTTTACCCGAATGTGTCGATATGCCCCTCTTCCCCCTATTCCGTAGCCCTGGCTTCGCCAAAGATTAATATTGTTCTAAAGAAATCTGCTGTATGCGTCAGAATGATTAAAATGGTAATGATTGTTCAAACGAATAGGATACGAAAGTATCTATTGCATTTGTAGAATTTTTCGAGTTTCTTTTTCTTTCGACAAATCGCACTTTTATGCTTCAAGCTTAATTCGACACTAGTTATGTATCGACGCCGGCGTTTGAATCGATTCCTATGCGAGTACTCGGTATGGGTCTATATATCCAGTGGCGGCTCCAGGATTTGACAAGTGGGGGGCCGTTGGGGTGGCAACTTATAATCATGGGGGGTGGGCAACCGTTTGTTGTTTAATGTATGTAGCATTAAGTATAGGGTCCCAACAGGGGGGCCACTGGGAGGAAGGCACTCAATAGAGGGGCACGGGCCCCCTGTCCCCCCCGGTGGAGCCGCCACTGTATATACCCCAGACGCTTCTGATGTTTGGCATAATATTATAGGCGTCGATGTACCGAGGGGAAGAATGGCGTATTCGGTCATGACCCTGCGCACGTCACTCAACGAGGGCATCGGTTCGATGCTGGCCTGACGGAGAGTGGACGCCACGTAGTTGAACTCCCCCACGAAGTCACTCAGCATGACGCACGGGTGGGGTACGATGATTCCTTCCGTGACGAGCTCCTCGTACAGTGATCCGACATATCTGCGGACAAATCGTCAGACTAAATGGACCTGTAGGCCTATAGCTGTGGAACCTAATCCCCTATACGAATAAATAAATATCATTAGGCAATTCGTCAATGATACTCCGTGTTCTGCTATAGAATGTATCCGCGGGGTGATGTCCAAGGCATTGCGATGATAGTGGCGCCATAGAAGTCAATTGATTGTATTTGTTAGATGGGATTAGTGTAACATTTGCACACGTATAGGGTTTGAGGTTTGTCTTCCCTCCTCCGCTAGTTAGGGGATGATAGTCGGTGACAAAATGGTCTGAAGCCGGGAAAATTTCGACCAACCAACCTCTCGGGCGTAAGATCCTTAATCTTTTTTCCTTTTCCTTTCTTCCCCTTCTTTCCCTTTCCTCTTTTGCCTTTGCCTTTCTTCTTCTTCGTCTTTTCTCCATCGATTGCCTGTGAATAAGTGAACCGTTTTAAAACGATCTCATTTTGTGGAGATAACGTAAAACGAAATTCCCAAATAAGAGAGAGAGAGAGAGAGAGAGAGAGAGAGAGCAACGCAACGCTACACTTGTAAATGTCGAGTAACAACGAAATCAGAAGGTCAGCTCTGGTGCGTATTTTAAAGACTCTACAGCAGTGGCGGCTCCAGGATCTGAGAAGTTGGGGGCGCGGGGCGTTGGAGTGGCAACTGCTAAGTACGGGGGGAGACTATTTTTGTATAAACACTGGACTGGTTAGTCTATAGTTCCTTATAATGAGTGCACTAAAGCAGTGCCGAATCCCGACCAGAACCGGGGGTCGGCCCTCCAGGGCCCCTCTGTGACTACGCCAATGTTCTAATATAAGAATTCTGAACAGTTTGAATAGTTAGCTGCCAGTAGATTCAACGTCGACACCAGATGGAAAAAAGCATGGCAAAAACGGTCATCACCACCACATTTTGACATTCGATGAGCAAAAAGGGAAAAATTGTCATCACCACAAAAATAATAACCTTGTTATTGGAACCTGTCATTGATCTTGGGGAGGGGGTCAAAAGTTTTTGACGTAATTATGGGGTGGTGGCGGTAAGTGAAAGTTGACAGTTGTTGACAAGGGGTGGTCAAAAATTGCCCAAAAATTGTTGACATAATTAATGGACAGCCCCTAATGTAATCTATAAGATTAGATTTCCAATTCGAGCGTCTTCTGGTTTTTTTAAAATACCAGCTTCAGTCTGATCAACTCCTCCCGCATGAGTTCGTCCACTTGCAGTCTGATCTTTTCCTCCACTTCGAAACGCTTTTCCTCCTTCACGATTTCCAGATCAAACTGCTGGTGGATGTTGTCGGTCTCTCTTCGACACGCCCAGACCTCTGCGAGAAAAATTATTCTACGATTGACAAAAAGCAACTTACGTTTCAGAGATGAAGAAGCTAGGCTTTAAAATATTCCAGCGAAAATGATAGCACATAATGAATTTTAGACTTAAATATGCGATACATTGTACACAATATAAATATATATACATACATGCGACACACATACAAACACACACATATATACATACACATACACACACACGTATATATAATATCGCATTATTATATCGTGTATAATTATATATATATATATATATATATATATATATATATATATATAAAATTCGTAGATAACCATAGACAGCCATATGCCACTTATGACTAGACTAGGATTATTATATATTCTTTATCATTATGTAGTCGCACCATGTAGCCATGGAGTGACCTACCGATTTTCAACCACGAACTACCTGGGACATGATTTTTGGCTATGATGTACTGAAGCGACCATCGACCTATGCTAGAATAGCTAAATGCATTATTGAAATGGCGCTTAAGAAGTTTTGATTGATTGATTATTATTATTATTATTATTATTATTATTAGTAGTAGTAGTAGTAGTAGTAGTAGTAGTAGTAGTAGTAGTAGTAGTAGTAGTAGTAGTAGTAGTAATAGTGGTAGTAATAATAGTAGTAGTAGTAGTAGTAGTAGTAGTAGTAGTAGTAGTAGTAGTAGTAGTAGTAGTAGTAGTAATATTTATAATGATGATAGTGATAGTAGTAGTAGCAGTTGTTGCAGGTGTGATTTGAATAGTGATCAATATGGTACTTTTGTAAGTTGAACTTCCTTCTTCTATGATGGGAACGAATTGCGAGGGTGATATTTGCCAACCCTCATCCTCCTACAAAAACCACGTACTTTTTGGAATCTAATTTGACCCTAAGTCTACCGTAGACAACTCAAACATACCGCGTCTACAAACTCCTACTTTTTCAATTACATTTCAACACCGACAACTTTATGATAGTTTCATATTTTGTCAAAATTCAAACACACTATTGCTTCCGTTAACACAGTCATACCAGAGGATTAGTCCCCTTTTCTATCCATGTTGTCCATTTTCATTCTTTTACAATTCCAAAGGCTATTTTATTTTATTATTCCACTCAGTGTTTATTCTAGCCACCTTGACATTGGGGGGAGTTTTAAATGTTGGGGGCGAGGACAAGATTTGTATCTTCACGCTTTTTTAGGCGAGGGGGGATTGCCATCCCCCAAGCCAACATATACAATTTTTTGTGGGGGATTTTAAAACTTGGGGGTATTCTCCCCAACCCCCCCAGGCCAAGAATAAACACTGATTCCACTATAAAAACGGCCTAACATTTAATTCTATTGAAATTATGATAAACTTTAGAAAGGTTAAAAGCAGCATTCATAAAACTAGGTACTAATTGAAGTACCCAAATTATTAGATGTCATATACAATATATATATATATATATATATAGCCTATATATTGAATTATATATCAGTGTTTCCCAAACAGTTTGGAGCAGGGGCTCACTTCAACGGTTTTGTAACGTGCTGCGACCCAAATCATAGCATGTAATTTTTTAAAATTTGCATTAGGCCACCTGGCGAATGTCAGTTAAAAAGAGAATCTTCTGAGTTTTTGAATAAATGGCAAAACAAAAGCTCTGATTCAATTTGAATGAAAATATGGCAAATATATTAGGCGGAATTATTTGTATTTTTGCCAAAAATAGGACAAACGGAGAGAGATATTGAAATTTCGCGAAGAATATCTTTTTTAAAATTTTGCCATGGACATACCTTTTTTACGCGTCTTAAAAATCTTATGAGTATGGCAAAATGGCTTAACCGCCAGGTAGTGAAAGATGTTTATCTTCTGCTCTATTGTTAGTGGAGTTTCACAGCAAAATGGTCGGAAAACGCTTCTTTGCGTTATTAAAAAAATAAGGTTAATTTTAAAAGTACTATAGGCCAGCGTTTCCCAATCTTTATGGAACTGCGTGACTCACTTTAGCGGCTTTGTCGCGTCCCTGCAAACCTATTGTCAACTAAAATTGGTTAAAACACTAATCGTTTTAATATAAGTCGTGTATGGAGGATTGCAGGCATATAAATTTCTTAAAATCTAAGCCTATACTTGCAACATTCAAAGCTTGAGACATTGTGGCATTGGTTACAAAAGGACACATTTGAATCTAATTTCGTACAACTCCGCGCCCCATTAGACTGAGCCCTGCGACCCACACAGTTTGGGAAACACTGTAATATATATATATATATATATATATATATATATATATATATATATATATATATGCATATAGGCCTATATATATACATATATATATATATATTCCATAGTCCATAGAGTATATTTTTACTACCATTAAATTACTTTAAATTCGTCAAACATTCTCTTTGTCGCAGATACGAACCCCTTTCTTCTTCTTTTTCTTCTTGTCCTTTTCTTTCTTATCTTTCTTATCTTTCTTGTCCTTCTTGTCCTTTTTCTTATCGTCCTTTCCTTTTTTCCTTTTTTCTCATCCTTCGAAAGAAAACCAGCGGCAATTAATTGCTAAATAAAACGAAGGCTTTACCAGGGAGCTCTTAAGCGACAGTAAGATCATTTGGTGCTAAATTTGCGCCACCTAGCGGTGAACTCGCGGCGTATAGTGACACGCCGTTACCATGGAGATAATCTTCAATCTTCATACATGACTGCGTGAAAATCCAAAGCATTAGAAATAGCGCAAACAATTATCGCACTGAAACGCTGCTAACGTAAAAACCGCACAGAATAATTAATTTAATTGATCTTAAAATTAAGCGATTTGAATCTGCAGACAAAATTCAGTTGAAAATTGAAATTAATTAAAATTGAATTTGAACCTGTGTATCTTAGATTGAATCTTAGATTGAGTCTTAGCCCTAGAATATTTATTATTATTATTATTATTATTATTATTATTATTATTATTATTATTATTATTATTATTATTATTATTATTATTATTAAGTAATAGAAAACAGGTATGCTGAAAACAAGGCATTGAAAAGTATTTCGTATGTATTACAACAAAATATTATTGATAGTCTCAATATCTTCGCGGACCATTTTACAGCCACTGGCGGGTCGGATCTTGCTCCGCGGGCCTCCAGTTGCATACCCCTAGTCTATAGATTTAAATTCCCTGTTTCTATAACTGTGCTATATCCAGTTCCTCTGACCTACCTACCTACCAGCAGTTTGAGTTCCGCCTCTATTTCGGCTGGATCGCGCTCCTTGAAGAGAACCAACGAACCTCCGTCTTCGACCGGCGGAAAGTTAGGAAATCTCCCAACAGCGTCCCTGAAAAATGGCAAAACCAAATCGTACACTTCGAACAGCATCATTTGCATCAATCAACACAATAATATGTCTGAATAAGTGGGGTTGTGGAGGAAAGTATACCAGGAAAACGACTTACAGTCGAGCAGAGATACTATAGTTGAACGCTAGAAAGGAGGAAATTCGAGCAAGGAATGATGCCAGAAAAAAGACAAAGAGGGCGATCAAAAAGAAGGTGTGTAGTGTAGGTGATGCGGAGAAGTGGACAGGAATGCCGTTGTCCAGCAGCAGCAACAGCAGTTAGGAAATACGCGATAGACATTGTCGGAGTAAGGGAATTCATATTGTCGCCTCTGAACTTCAGCACATGAAGACTGAAGGAGAAGAAAATGAAGAATGATGGAGTGAAGTAGACCAAGAAAAAAGACTAAAGACGAAATACAGACCAAGGAGGACGCCATTGGAGGTCGGGTGATCAATGTAGCGACACCCCTTCCCTGTCCATCTATCGATCAAACACCCCCTCCCCCCCCCAACACAACACACCCCTCCCATTCTCTGCGAACGACGCTCTGCTTAGGCGCTTACTACCGCCATGTCACAATTGCTGAGGAAGACCAGAAGCTGGAATAGGGAAGATCTACTCGCTCTCTCTCCCTCCTCTCTCTCCCTCCCTCTCTCTCTCTCTCTCTCTCTCTCTCTCTCTCTCCCTCTCTCTCTCTCATCTGAAAAGAAACAGACGGTGTAGAGGGTTATTTCAAGAATTATCAATTTGGGGGGGTGTCGGTAAATTCTGGGGGTACCCTACCAAAAAATGTCTGACAAGCAAAAAAGGTCATCATCCATAGCTGAAATGGGGGTGGGGGTGTTGGGGCGGTGTCGGTCTCAAATTGGGGGAGGATGTTGTGGGGGGAAGGGGTGTTAGTTAGGGGGTGTAGAAATATCCCTGGAACGGTGCACCACCTGCGTTCGAAGAGCCTTCACCTGCATTCGAGAAACCACTGCCGTATCTGATCGGTGAACAGCTGTTTGATGTCCTCTCCCTCCGTCTCCTCGATGTACTCGGGGATTTTGACGAGGGCCTGCTGGTACTCCTCCTCGTGCAGCTCCTGTATTCGGCGTCGGTCGATCTCGCCGGCCAGCGCCAGCGTCGTCGGCGAGTCGCCGTCTTCGCGCGGGAGCGGATAGTCCTATATATAGGACAACGACAACGGACGCGTATTGTACCTGGATGGGTGGACGGAAGCTAGGGCGGCGGCGAGAGGGGGGGGGGCTTTAAACATAGCGGACCTCTCAAAGGGCAGACGCTTTTCAACTACTCTATAAGCCTTGTTGTTATGATTGTGATTATGATGATAATGATGATAATGATGATGATGATGATAATAATAATAATAATAATAATAATAATAATAATAATAATAATAATAATAATATTAATAATATTATTATTATATTATTATTATTATTATTATTATTATTATTAATCTTTTACTACAGGTAGTAACAGACAACTAGAACGATTCTTCTTCTTCTTCTTCCTCCTCCTCCTCCTCCTCCTCCTTCTTCTTCTTCTTCTTCTTCTTCTTCTTCTTCTTCTTCTTCTTCTTCTTCTTATTAGTAGTAGTAGTAGTAGTAGTAGTAGTAGTAGTAGTAGTAGTAGTAGTAGTAGTAGGCTCAAATCTTTGAATTTGAGCCTTATACGCAAAAGGTTTCAATTGGTCAATTAATTAGCAAGCAGTTGCTGTGCTATCCGCGTCATAAATAAGACTAGCGTCGTCTATTATTGGCCGTATAGTGGCATAGAGAAAACTGTCCATGGTCCCATTTTGAAGCCGACATGGCCGAAATAACTGCCAGTGGTGTGCAGAGAGTGGTGACCAACCCCGGGGCCTAGTCGACGCAAAAATATTTGACGAGCAAAAAAGTTCTCCGATCTGGTCGGCGCTAGGGGTCACCGCGCCACCTGACCAACCCCCTCCCCTTTGCACGCTACTGATCACCGCTAATGTTTTGCCTAGGCCGTTAGAAAATCTGCCATGCACCGGGGAAAGGAGACTTTTGAACGAGCGCTCAAATGAGCGTGAATTTATGATATTTCCCCGGGGGCCTACAACCATGTCGACGCTATTCATTGGATAAATGTTTTCTTAAATTAATCTATCCCATGGGCCGAGCACGAGACTGGAGAGACCGTTAAGAGTCCGCAGTCCTGGTTACGCCTATTTCGATATAGAGATTAAAGCACACCGTTTTTTTATATTATTATTTGAGAATGTGTTGATCGCGGTGAA